>JARJEB010020787.1:0-12055 GCA_030264535.1 Liometoxenus newtonarum | reverse complement strand
CTTGAAAATTTGAAATTAATTAAATATTGAATTATTTGAAACATTCAATTTTGTTTTTAATCTTGAAGCATTAGGGCGTGCCTGGGCACCACCGGCACGCCCCGTGCGCACGCCTATGTTTAACAACAGTAATAACCATAAAGGAGAAGCAAAAGAACTTAAATCATCATATAACGTTTTTCCTTTTTTTTGTTTGTTGTTTTTTGTGGTTGTTGTCTTAGCTTCTTGTAAACATGTAAAATTGTAAACTGTACCTACAGATGTTGATATTATTATGTTCAACAGTTCAACGGCGAGTAGAATTCTAAATAAATTCACAATACAACATAAAAGACAAGATGAGAATTGTAAATGTGACTTTTCTTCGATTCTTCTTCTATGTCCGAAGATTGATAGCAGATGGCGCTATATGTCTGTAGTTTTCTATAAAGTTTTATATTATAGGTACCTGTATTACCATTTACAGATTCCTACATATTTTACACGTCACATAAACTTTTTACTTTCCGACCATACCTATCGTCGTTATCGGCCAAAAAAATCGAAGGTTTACGACGAATCTCCACGAATCTCGCTTTCCTGAGTCAGAAAAACTGGTTTTTCCCATTATGTCTGTTTGCTTTCTGTAAGTATATTGTTTGTGAACAAAATTCCAGCCACACTAAAAAAAACTTCTAGGTATAGGTAGGTATGTGCCCTGCTATAAAGTTGTTATTTCTGTAGAATGTAGATGACGCTAATTAACGTTATTTTAAAGTGTACCATAGCAAAGGAATGGAAATTAAAAACAGCTTCGTTATAATGACTTTATCTTCTTTTTTGTTCCTTTCCTTGTCTTTTAGTTGATTTCTCCTTTTGCATTATTTTTGTTTACTTTATACGAGTACTGATTATTTATAATAAAAAAAAAATGAACTCATTAATAAAGGAAGATACAGATGAGGATGACTAAAAAGTTATATGTAATTTAAGAAACTAGTCCAAGATAGGTAGTTAGCTACTTTTGTAAAAACTACAACTTGAATAAATTCTTAATATTATGCTGTAACATTAATATGAGAACTTTAAAAGCATCTTCATTATATTTTTAATTTGCATAAACATAGTATTAAGATAAATTTCAAACATAATTAAATTTAATAGTTCTCAATGTTCAAGTCCCGCCGAAAAGTATCAAAAATGTTTCATGAATATACTTAAAGCAAAAATAGTGGACGTTGTAAAAAGATTGAAACTTTTAAAAAAAATCGAATAATATATACTTGAGAATGATTTGCGAATATATTATCTTATAAGTTAGTAAGTATTGAAAAGATCAGATGGCGCTGACAATATGCAATTTCCTGTATTTTTTTCACAGTGTCTACATATTTTAATAAAGCAAAAATAGTGGATGTTTTATTCCACCGGTTGTTTGTTTTTTGCATTCTAGGTCCTCCCCTTTCTACGGCAGAGGCATCTCCAGACTTTCTATTCATAGCTTTTTTCTTCCGAAAATAGATACTCAGGAAGATTCTGACATTAGCTACTAGCGGGAGGCAGTAGTTATCCTATGCAGGCAGCATTCTCCCACCTACAGAAAAGAAAAAAACGTGAATGTTTTAAAAAGATTTAAACTTAAAAAAAAAATCGAATTCTAATATACTTTGGATTGATTTGCGAATGTAGTATCTTCTTAGTTAGTACGTATTGAAAAGAACAGATGGCGCTAAAATTATATAGGTGCCTGTAAGTTTTTGTTTCATAGTGTCCTAAAAATGTTTTATAGAAATCTACATATTTTAATAAAGCCAAAATAGTGGATGTTTTATTCTACCGGTTGTTTGCTATTTGCATTCTAGGTCCGCCCCTTTCTACGGCAGAAATGTTATATAGAAATCTACATATTTTAATAAAGCCAAAATAGTGGATGTTTTATTCTACCGGTTGTTTGCCATTTGCATTCTAGGTCCGCCCCTTTCTACGGCAGGGCGTCTCCAGACTGCCTATTCATGGATTTTTTGGCGAAAATAGATACTTAGGTGGCAGTTTAGTCAGGAAGAGTCTGACATTAGCTACTGGCGGGAGTCAGTAGTTATCCTATGCAACATTCTCCCACCTATTGAGAAAAACGTGAATGTTTTAAAAAGATTTAAACTTTTAAATTTGGGATGATTTCCAAAATAATGAGCCAAAATAGTGGATATTTTATTCTACCGGTTGTTTGCTATTTGCATTCTAGGTCCGCCCCTTTCTACGGCAGAGGCGTCTCCAGACTTCCTATTCATGGATTTTTTTGGCGCTAGAAATATGTAGTTGCCTGTAATTTTTTTTTGCTATGTCCAAAAGTGTTTTATAGAAATCTACATATTTTAAGGTTTAACCTTCATCTTAACATGTTTTCATAAATTAACCTCCAACGCGTTTTTTTTTTAAATTGTTAAATTGTCATTAACTAACAATCCAAATAAATGGAACACAATCATAAATCAATTCAAATAAGAGTTCATTACTTTGCGCTATTTAATGAAATATTTTTGATAAAAGTTAAAGTTAACGGCGCCTAAATAGTTACAACTTTCCGCCATAGCTTGATGAGCAATGTGAATTTGATTTATGACATTCACAACTTCCTAAGCCTAACAAACTTTAAGATGAAGAAAGATCGTATATAATTTACCAGTTAGTTAGTTACCTCAATCCAGGGCGCCGACTACGGGGGGGCCGAGGGGCACCGGCCCCCCTGAGCGCCAATATAGCTGGGCCGGCGGGCCCCCCTAAGAAATCTCCAATTCGCCAAGTGCAAAAAAACCATTTTGCAATTGCCCCCAAATAAGCGGTAAATTTGAATGTTAACCGTGATTGGTGGGCCCAAATGTATGAGATACATGTTAAATAAATGTCTTAACTTTTGGATTGTTTTTTTAAAATTCGTATTATTATTTTTCTTATTCTGACCCCGCCCCTCGCGAGAAAATCATAATGTCGGCGCCTATGCCTCAGTCAATAGTGTGGTCTCATTACTGGACTTTTTCTATTTTTATCTTCTTTTCGTTTATTCTACGATCGAGAATTATTATGTATCTATAAGAAGGAAAAGTTTGTTATGAAATTTTTCCGCTTTTAATGATGAACGTTTATTTCTTTTCGACTTTAATGCTTTTGAAGCTCACGCATGTTCTGCAAATTTCAGTTTATAAAACAGTTTTAAGCAGGCGATAAATTTGCGTTAATAAAGAGTCGAAAGTACAAACGTGCCGATCGCAAATAAAAAGAGTAAATGAAAAAATTGTAAAGATAAAAACATAATGGGTACCTTCAGGTCATTATTTTATTCTTCTATAATATTCAAGGTCACTTGCACAATTTCAATTTCTTTTGCACGACTAACTAACTCATTAACAAAACTTTAAACAAAAATATAATAGCAAATACAATAAACAGGGTGTTGCAGAATTTTTTTTCCCAAATTTATTTTTTAAGTTAAATCAGAAATTCTAATATTTTACGAAACGAATTAATTGGAGGATTCCTGTTTCGAAACAGTCGGCATACGAAGAGAACCTGGTGCAGTGAATAGCTAATCTTATAGGTTAGATTGGAGTAGGTAAATAGTAAAGATGCAGACAAGAAACGCAAAAACCAAAGTAAAATGTTAAACGACAGTTAATAAGTTGATACAAAAGAAAGATTAATTAAGATTGCAATTAGTTAACTACCTAAATGGAATAGATAAGGATAAATGCGAAAAAAGTAAAGGATAGATGCAGAAAAAAGGCTTTAGTATCGCTAGTTGTTAATATTAGAAACAGCTATTAATTTCTGATATGACGTTACGATTAGCAAACAGATTTATAATAGATTAATTTGTTTTAACAGTATTTTCATTTAATTGAATCGCATGGGATTAGTAAGTTATGCAATATACAGAGTGATCCAAAATAGTTGATAGGAATTTAAGTATCTACTTAAATAAATAAATTGCCCATTCGTGGATTGCTCACAAGTCACAACCACACACAGAATTTCAGTCAATAATTTTGGATCACTCTGTATTTGAACTATAGATACTGTTTCGTTAATTTATAATTTTATGTCTTTTTTATGTGATGTGCTGGTGCTGTACAGTTTCTTTCTTAATGAGTATTTACAGTTCGATTACGATTACTAATTGCTTTTTAAGTACGACCCTGTAAATTAATTTTTCATTTTTTTTTAATATTTATTATTTGAATTTATTATTTTTACTTAAAAAAAATTTATCAAATGGTAAAAATTGTCCTTTATAATAATTAAAAATTTATAACGACGGCCCTGTAATTTACATATATTCAATGGAAAAAAGTTAATGAAAATTATAATTGATTTTTTTTTAAAATTTAAAAAATAATTAAGAAAAGTAATAATCCGATGGACAAATTGAAAATTGTCAATTTACAATGTTTTTCGATGTTTTCAATGTTTTTTTTTTTTTTCGTTGCGCTTTGTAGAAATTGTTGAGGTAATTTGTATTTTGCTAATTTTAATTAGCGGGCGTATTGAAAGAATAATAACGCGTGAGCCACAAGGGAATATTTCGAATTAAATAACAAAATGTTACAAATTAAAAATTTGCCAGGCAAGACAATAAAATTACACTAAATTGAAGACAGAAATTATTGCAAAATTCAAATTCAAAAAACGCCTACAACATAATTTAAGTAATTTCATTTCAAAAATATTCTATTTGAAAAGTACTAACGAATGTTTGATCCTGATGTCGATGTCATTCTTATTTGAAAATTTGAATAGGTAGTTTAATTCTAGATTGTTTGAAGCATTTTTATTTTCAAGTTTTATTATTTTAATGAGGAATTTGACTGCTTCAAGCAATAAAATCGATTCAGCAACAACTTAACAAATTATTTATCTCAAAGTTTACTCGAAAATAGCGCTAAAACAATTCAAACGGAATTCAAAGCCTATATTAAGACAGAAAAAAATCTAAATAATAAAAACCAAATAAAAATACCAATAGCATTCCAAGAATCGAAATAACGTTATTTATACTTATTTATTTCGAAGCCCACAGAATTAGAAACAAATAAAAATTAAATTAAATTACCTATACCTACAACTAAACTAAAACTTTAGACTTTAGACAAGTTAATTATACCGGATCTTTCAATGTGTTTTTAATCAATCAATCAATGTTTAGTACCTTGCTAACAATAAATAAAAATTTATTGCTATATTTATTTACGTTTACGTATATATCGCTTTTCATTTTGTATGTAAATTTCAGAATTATAAAGAAATCTACATGTTTTCAGCGCCATCTATAATTCACAATATACATTGCAGACTACAGTGCCATTTTCTCTGTTAAAAATGATTGAATATTGTTATCAATCAAAAATTTTTAATGTAAGAATTAGTTATTTATGTCAACTTCAACTTCAACTTATTGAGTTCAATTGGGTCCGAACTTATCTTGATGAATTTTGAATAAAATGATAAAATATTTCAAGTTCCAGAGCCGTCCATCAACATCAACATCAACATCAAAATATTTGTACTTTTGTTGAACTTTGTTTAAAGCTTTTGAAATGATGACAAAAGATAATGCTTCGAGTTGTGCTAGTTGCGAAACTAAATAATTAATTCAACGGTTTTACGGGCTTTCGCGGTTACGTCAAAACGTACTTTGTGTTTCCCCGTTCTTTCTATGCTTTCATCCATTCTTGATGTTAATATTTGATATTTTCTGTGAAATGCTTCATTGTGCTCGTTTTAAGCTTATTTGTTTGTTTATTTATAAAATAGTAGTGAATTGAGGTAATTAACAAAATATACAGTACGAAAAATAAGTAGATGGCTAAGAAATATGAAATAAACCGTCAAATTGAAAAACTGTGTCAAATTTGTATATAAATAAATAAATAAATCCGCATTTTTGAAAATTTTACAACTTGCAAAGTTCTTGAAATATCTATTTGTTAATATGCGATATCTGTAACTTTTTTTTATTACAGAAATTACAGAAATCTTCATATTTTAAGCGCCATCTATCGTTTAATAGTTATATTCGTATTTTTTCACATTTTACAAGTTTTAAAAGTCTAATTTTTAAGTTATAAGTTTTTGAAAAATATATTTGCAAACATGCAAATTTCTGTAACTTAAATGATATAAATTACAGAAATCTGTACAATGTAAGCGCCATCTACACATTGAATTACTACGTCTCTTTTAATAATTTTAATTGATTTACAAATTTTGGCAAATTTCACAGCTTACAAAATTCTTAAAATATCTATTTGTAAATATGCGATGTAATTAAATGATAAAAATTACAGAAATCTTCATATTTTAAGCGCCATCTATCGTTTAATAGTTATATTCGTATTTTTTCAAATTTTACAACTTTTAAAAGCCTAATTTTTAAGTTATACGTTTTTGAAAAATATATTTGCAAACATGCAAATTTCTGTAACTTAAATGATGTAAATTACAGAAATCTGTACAATGTAAGCGCCATCTACACATTGAATTACTACGTCTCTTTTAATAATTTTAATTGATTTACAAATTTTGGCAAATATGCGATTTCTGTAACAAAATAATAAAAAATTACAGAAATCTTCAAATTTGAAGCGCCATCTACACTTTTAATCAGCTTCCGTTGATTTAAAATGTATTTTTTCAGATTTGACAACTTTTAAAAATCTAATTTTCAAGTTGCAAGTTTTTGAAAAATATTTCTGTAACTTAAATGATAAAAATTACAGAAATCTATATAATTTAAGCGCCATCTATACATTTAATTACTATGTACCTTTTAATACTTTTAGTTAATTTAACTTTGCCAATTATAAACTACTTTATTTTTAAATATTTAATTATTTTATTATATTTTTTTATATTTTAAGCATTTACAAAATTTGATAAAAAATTTTAAAACAAATTTTAATAAAATTAATGACCGTGTCATAATGTTAACAAAGTTTCGTGCAAGAAATTGACGTTTAACTAACTAAGATACAGTTTCCTGTTAATTATATTTTTTATATAATTCTTTTTATAATTTATTATAGTTACTTATAATTTTTTAATTATTTCATTTATTAGTTTTGTTCTAATACTTAATCAATTATGGATTATTTTCAATTTAATTACGATAATTATCACGCAAAGAAAATAAAAAGTTTACCTAATATTTAATATTACTTTTTCAAATAAATATTTTAGTTTATTTTCTAACTAGAAAATTTTAAAGCTGTTGCAAACATTAAGAAAAAACATAAAATTCATGAAACTGCATGTAATATTTAAAGAAACGGGCGAATCTTCGTATGCCTATCTAAAAGAAACGTTTAAATTAAAATCGATTAAAATCGTCTTCACTACTTGCATACAACAATTTTCTTTGCTTTACTTGTATGTGATCCTTTACTTTAGTATTGGCATTGGTATTGCATGCATTTTGCATTTTTCAAGAAAAGTATCGTGAAACTGATACTTAAATACGCGTTCAAAATATGCAAATATCTTCGACATGCAAATGAAAAATCATAAAACAAACATTTTTCTTTTTGCTGTTTCATACTTTTACTTCGTCTTTTTGCTCCTTGCATTATTTGCAATACGAGGTACTTAAAATAGTTATTGCATAATGAAAGTATCCATAAAACATACAAAATTATAAATAAAAAAAACTTACAAAATTTAACAAATTATAAAAAATCTGATTGTCTTCTTACGAGAAACTTGACGTGAAGAAAAAGTCCTCAAATTGCCCATGAAACAAGTACCACGTCAAAAACTTAATTTAAGCAATTTTTATTAACGTTAATGCTTCGACCAAGTACGTTGTTCGTCTTCTCCATTTTGATAATTCATCATTATTAATTAATGAAGAAAGGCGAAGCTGCACAAAGTAATAATTATAATGGATGGCTTCCACTCACCTGAAACAAAACAGAAATCATTAGTTAATGATATTATACTTCAAAAATACAAATTATGTGTTGCAGAAATGTCCGCATAACCTTCAAAAATTACAGGAATCTATATTTTTCCAGCGCCATCTTCACTCATAATTATTAAGTATTTTACCTATTCCAAAACCAAAATTTTCATTTTTATGATACAACATGATGATTGATGGTTTTAATTGTACATTGTAACACTTCATGTACAGATTTGCAAAACAAAAAGTATCATTCCATGAGTGGTTTGGTTTAGACTTTAGACTTGATTGCGACTTTAGAAAGAAGTGCATCTTGTGCGTCATCATGTGATGATTGTACTCGATGCTGGAAGCTTGGTATTCGACTGACTATTCATCTATTATTCACATATTTATTATTCCCCTTTCCCCCATCCTTTGTGTCTAATTTTGTTGTTGTTGATGTTGTACCGTAAACACTTTATTTATACCATCAGTACCACGAAGGTTGAGGTTGTTACTTAGCATATAAATTCGTTCGCTTTAAACATTTGAATTTGAGCATCATTAACTATCGACTTCTCAAGTCACTTTACAGACTAAGAAAATCAATGAGTCAAGCAAGTCAAGGCAAGAAGAATTGAAGACCTAAGACTAAGATCATGTCATGAGAAAAGCAGTAAAGAGTGAAGCAGATGAGACGTTTTTTATGTCTGTTCAAAGACTGTTTAAAGTTGATTCGAGATTCACAAGTTGTTCGAAGGCAATAAACCCGACAATTGAATTCTTAAAGAAAGCTTTTCGTATTTTAAAATGATTTTAAACCCAACTGGCAGAAGGCACAATGTAAGGGAGATTATAATAGGTCACGAACTTGTTTTCGATCGTTCTACGGTACATTTTTATATGGGTAACATATACAAGGTGTTTCATAACCTGAAAACCTTAATTAACGGAACAGAAGTCTGCAAATTTTAAGCGCCATCTTGATATTATGTTTGCAACTATGCTGATGGTCAGTCGATTTTAGGAATTCTTAATGTGTAACTAATAAAAGTAAATTGACTCGTATCTATGGGATTTAAAAGGCCAGAAACCATATGAGTGGGTCTCGTCGAACTCACCAAACGGAAGATTCAGACTCAGAACAGAATCAAGGAAGTGGTCCCATTGCAAGAACCGTTATCGTCACTTTTTGATCATAAACATGCATAACCATAACCTATCTAGAAAGAGTAGGTCTACATTTGAAGCCTGTATGTGCGCGTATTCTAAAAATACACACAAAAATATCGAGGACAGAGAACTGGTTTCGATGACTGCGCGGTTCATCTTTAATATTTAATAATCTTCTTAACTTCTTCACCTTCGCAGTTAGGTCCATGTCAGCCTCCTTAATGGGTTATTTTGTTATAGATATTATCAAGATATATTGTTGGTTTTAGCTTTATCATGCAGTTTATAGTGATCAGCCAAATTTCAACTTCTCTCATAAAATGTGGTATATTTCGACAAATTGAGTTACAAATAGTCAAAATGTCGTCACGGAATTTGATCTGGATCCCGTTTGCATAATTTAGAGGAGTTTTCAATAAAAACAATGAAAAAATATTTAACACAGAGCCTTAAGTAGAAGGAAACAACGGATTCCAGGCCCTCCTCCTTATGGTGAGGAGTAAGTACACTCAATGTATCCTCAATGTACCCTCAAAGATCAGTTCATCAGATCATCAGATCTGATGATCCGTTGTTTCCTTCTACTGCCTTAGTTCTAACCTCGAATAGTATTTTTTATTTCATAAGTATTAACACTCAATATCTTAAGAAAAAATAGAATTGAAAATATAGTAAAGTAAAAAGTTACTCAACCATAATATTAGAAATTTAGTCCTTTTCCCTATCAGTTCTCCTATTTTCCTTCCCGTGCATCCTTCCTTAACCGTTTCGTTTCCTTTTCAAAATGTACTCCATATATTTTATGCAACGTACATGTGCAGGGTGAACGAGAGAACACAAATAGGAATCAATTTAGCAACACACATCTGCTTCACTGTTTGCACTTCTTGTGTTTGACCTATTTTATTATTTATTTTTTTGTGGCTTTCTCGCATGTTTTCTTATTTTTCTTTTTTGTTGTTCTACATTTTTGCGAATACTTTGCTATCAAGTCTGCTGGTCCTGGGGCTAGGATCAAGAGCATTCGAATTTATTTAAAAAAAAAAAAAAATAAATGAAAAAGTTTATTTTAAGATTGCAGATTGAAATAAAAATAGATAAATAAAATGCTTGTTCTGATTAAATTGCTTCAGGATATAAACTAAGGATACATTTACCCCTTATCCTTAACAGACTCTCCAGACTGCACACGTTTCTTTGCTGGGAAAAGCGATAAGGTAAAATTGATGGAAAATAGAAAATATAGAAAATGATTATTTATTAAGTGTCAAGTGTTTTCTCTCAGTTTGATACAAAAACGCAGAATTGCTTTTAATATTTAAGACCCCAGAAATAAAATTTACAAATCACTCACGAATCCGTGCCGATTTATTTTCCGTTATTTTTAGAATACCGAGTGGAACACTCTCAGAAAGTTGTTCAGTGCCACGGACAGGATTTTTTTTTTTGGTAATTGTGTTTTTTATTATTTTCAAAAATAAAACAATTGCATCTATCTTATTGTTTTCTAGAATATAAATTTACAATTAAAACAAAATACAACAAGAAAGCACAAGTCTGAGTGAACTGAAGCGAAAAGTCGCTCAACCAAGTATAAAAATATTCAACATTGCTTTCAACTCGTTGGCTTAAACCAAAGCTTATTTGTTGAATGAATACTAATAAGAATAACTATAGATGCGACCTACCATTCAAGTAACAGAATAATTATAAATAACTAAAAATCCAGTATAAATGTTGGAGCTTTCGATATATCACTTTAAACTACTCAGTAGTAACTCCAAGTAGCTCCAAACTGCTCCGAGTGTATCAGTTTCGATGATAGGCGTGCGCAGGAGACTTTATTAGGGCGTGCCCAAACTTAAAATTATTATATACGGCTTTTTGGGAACGTTCGGTTTTGTGCAGGGTGGTGCATCAACATTGAATGAAACTATACAAATGGCAGAATGGCTCCTAATAAATATGAAACTTGAAAATTTGAAATTAATTAAATATTGAATTATTTGAAACATTCAATTTTTTTTTTAAATCTTGAAGCTTTAGGGCGTCGCACGCCTATGGTTTCGATACCAGAAATGCAACCAACGCATTTTGAACGCACTTTGGTTGTTTTGCATTTTGCTGTTTGTCGCTTGCTGTTTTTGCATTTTGCGGTTCGGTTGCAACTTGCATTTCACTAGACTAGACTTCAGTTCAGTCGTTCGTTAGTTTTATATGTATAAGTGCTTTGGTTGGGAAAAACCAGTTTGGTTTATGATAGCAAAGCAAGGCATACTTACAACATAAAAACAAACGCTCCAGGGTACACTAGGCGACGATGCCCGATGACCGCGACGTCCAAAGATATATTCATCCAGCTTTGCTTTTTACTTTTTTCCTTTGACTTGATTTCAGTTTTCATTTTTCATTGCTGGATCTATTAATAACTCTGCTAAGAGCTTAGCTTCTAATAAATAGGTATGCAAAAACGTAGTGAAGTGTAAAATACCCATCCATTCTTTTAGGTGGCAATCCTTGGTTTACTTTTCGCACATTACACTACTGACTACACATGCATTTTTTGCAGGTTAAGTTACATATACGATGACTTTGAATACCTTACTACTGATGAAGAACATGAAACGTTTTCATCGTTTTAATGTTTGTTTGTTTGTTTGTTTACGCAACGACCTTGGAAGTTCATGATAGGTCAGTAACATTATGTAATCAAGCAAATAACTAACCGTAACCACAAACCCAATTTGTAATACTTGTAGGTTATGTTCCTGTTCTGAATGTCAAACTGACAGATGACGTTAATTTGCCTAGCAACCGCACCATTATTGCATACGCATACGCATACGCATATCCAAGTAAAATACCTAAACTAATTATTTATTAATAAATAGACGCTGATTTAGGAATGAATGTAGTTATATTATCGCATTCTATTATGTATAGCTCACACTGTATGTTGCTTAGTCAAAT
>JARJEB010020767.1:0-23667 GCA_030264535.1 Liometoxenus newtonarum | reverse complement strand
GCATAAACGCTTGCACCCGGTGCAAATGCGAAAGAGACAAAATGCATAGGACGAAGTGAGATAAGGATACACTGGCTGGAGGATAAAAACGAATACGCAATAGTCAAATAGTGCGCAGTCATAGAGATAAAAGTCTATAGAGAGAACATAACTTGCGTTGGTCATGGCGCCCAACCAGGGACTGGAAGGGGATTACACAAAATCGTCATATTTGTTTGCACCAAACTTGGGCAGCCTATACTTTTAGGCAAGTTTTGATAGGTTAGGCAGGTTCTTTTATTTTCTAATGAACCTCTACACCAGAAAATAAACAAAAATTGTCAATTAAGTAAATTAAAATGTTTTGGTCCTTTTGCAATTTTAATTTAATTAATTCGAACGCACGGAATTGTAAAAACTGCTTGATGAAATGTACAATTGAGTCATTAAATCGTTGGCCTTAATAAATTGCCGGCGACCGCACGCAATTCGCGCAATCAAATGTTGCACTTTCCACTATGCAATGTCGGTCGGGTGCGGAGAGACTCACCGGTTTGTTTTCCTTCGCTATTCGAATATTAATATACGTGTCTCATTTTGTCTCCCGTATAGCATATACACGCGCTGGCGTTTTATAATTGCAATTAAAATATTATTTTCAAGTGTACTCAACTTTGAAAAACATATGCAAACACGTCGTGAAAGGCACGCACGCATTTTCATTTCCACTTTGATGCTTTGTAAATAATAGTTTTGATTGTATTTCCGGTTGTTTTTCGCCTGTAGTTTTTTTCTGTTTCAAAATGTATATTTGCTTATCAAAATTTTATCGGAATTTATATGTTAAAAATGAAACAACACTATAATTAAATATATGTTATTTTTATACAACAATTTACTTGAGTAATAAGTAAAAAACTAAATTAAGTAATTTTTGTGTCCCATTATAAAATTTAATTGTTTTTTGTTTGTAGTCATCTTATTAATAATTGATTTTTAGGGAAAAGTTAATTCACCCGACGGGACTCGAACCCGCAACGTACAATCTATCTAGGACTAGCTCTGTCATTGAGCTACGAGGAGTCGTGCCCATCTTATTAAGTTTTTTTTCACACACACATAATTTCACACACACGCTGTGTGCATAAGACTCAACTATATGTGTGTGCGTGGAAAAAAAACTTAACAAATAGGAAAGGTTAACAAGCACGATGGGCACGACTCCTTGTAGCTCAATGGCAGAGCTGGTCTTAGTTAGACTGTTCGTTTCGGGTTCGAGTCCCGTCGAGTGAGTTAACTTCTCCTTAAAAATCAATTATATGTTAATAAAATGACTACAAACAAAAAACAAGAAAAAAATTAAAAAAACTACTTTGAGAGTATTTCCATCAAATCGCAAGATTTAATTTCGTTAGGTTGGTATGATACTTTTAGGGATATTTGGTTATCAATATTAAGTTGTTAAAAGTCGCACTTTATGCTATGAAATGCAATTTTTGCTGTTCATTGAAGAAAATGTTGAAAACATCAACTTTCCATCCTCTTTAATTTTAAATCTAGTGATAATCCTGTGTGACGACCACTCTTTTTCGCGTATAGCTCCCACTCGGTGGAGTTTATGTTAATCTTCGCCGCAATGTAAAAACGAAAACTTTTAAGTTGCGCTAAAGCAGCAATCGCATGAGTTTTTGTATTATGCCTGGCTATGTATTCACATATGTGAATGTCCAAACTGAAACGGATTTAAGTAAGATAAATTCACCTAAGTTCCACCGAGGAATAGAAATGCAATTGCATTTACTATTCGAGGTACTGCTTTGGCAATTTTAATAGAATTCTCTTATACGTTTTTTGGACATTCGTGAACTAAGTATATGAAATCACACCCGAGTTTTAGATTTCAGATTAGATCTAAAGAATTCCTTGATGTTTTGATCTTTCTCTTTTTCATTATAATTTATCTTACTAAACCCGCTATTTTGAAAGGTTTGTTGTCGCTCATTTTAGAAATCGAAAACTTTACGATGTGAAACTTTCCCATTTCATATTTGAAATAAAGAATACATAAAAAGTTGCCATATATACTTTTGCTTCACTACTTTTCCGAAGACGAATAAGTTGTTTTTAAGATATGAAAATATCTGCGTGTGATCTGCCCATAAATTTGCCATATTTTTAAACATTAGTCTCAAACCAAAAATATATTATTATGGAAATCCAAATGTGATATATAATTTTCCAAATAACAACCAAAATTTATACTTACCTAAAAAATTAGATCACGAACAAGACGCATGCGAGGGAAAGAAAGAGATAAATTCTCGTCGTCAGTCACGATTGGCTTTGATGTTTTCCCGATTGTGGTGTTTTTACAACTCGAAGTAGGGTAACAAAAGCCTCTGTCTAAACGACAAAATTAAACTCTTTACCGTCTTCCGTTTCGCCATTTCCCACAATATTTCTCTCCTAAAACATTGACGACAAAAACCGAAAAAAGGTCCATCGCTTATATAAAACCCTTTAATGAACAATGTAAGGACACAAAAAACGTTTTAAAAAATCTCCACGTTCTGCATGACGTGCAGCTCTCTTCGCAACAAAAACTGTGCACAAAGTTTATTAAACATTTTTAATTATAAATCTTTGCCGCGAGAGTTATTTTTAGGTCGCGTCAACTTTGTATTAAACATATTCGCGGCAATTCGAGGGTCGCGACCCGAACGTGCAAGTGACATTGAATAAGATTTAAAATCTTCCTGATTGAGTTTTAAACACTTCCACATTGCCCAAACAAACAAACTAACAATTACCGAATTTATATACAACGAACGGTAAATGAAAGAATGAAACAAAACCACAAATCCAACGAAACGTTCATGCAAAGCAAAATCCTTGTTTATTGTCGTGCAGTTATTGCATTTACCCCTGCGAACAAAAGCCGAACATTACTGCGCTGTTTGCTCGCTACCCTCTTAAGAATTATTACAACGTATAAAGTTCTTCCTAGTTTCTAGTTATTTTGCAATTAAATCTATTAGTGAGGATGAGGACAGTACTTGAGCGCTCGAACTTCCAACTTTGAAACCAAGGTGGATCAAGAGTGGAAGTGCTATAGGTTCCCCTTCAAGCTTTCGACCCTTCGAATCTTGCACTTGCACTGATGATTTTATTGTTAAAAATGCGATTTATAAATTTTTTCATACCTGCATAAATCGCAAAATTGTAAAAAAAAACAATGAACAATGCAATAACCTAACTATCAGACTATCCACTGACGTCACAAGTCACAATAGCAAGTGCAGCACCAAGGTCTGCTGTTGTTGTTATGTCCCAACGTTCAAACTAGCTTGGTTCAATGTGCAATGTGCATCGCGGCCACAAGCAAACTACATCGATGTGCAATGTAAAATTTAATGTACTGAAGTTAACATAACAGTGCTTAACTGAACAGACTCCTTGTTTCCAACTCTATGTAAAATTACATGCAAAAGTTACAAAACTTTATAATCGCTTAATTCCTTATTACTAAATATTTTTACATAACATGGATGGTTATAGTTGTTTACTAAGTAACAACAACATCGGGGCTCCTATAGACGAGAGAAAAAGATTCGGACGAGCGAGCGGCAACAAAACATACAAAAGTGATCATGATCTGCACTCGTTAAGTTGGTTGTTTTCCATTGTGTGTATCACCATTTAATGTTTATCTGATGATGATGATGATCTTTGTTGATCGAAACCGGTCGTAGCCGTTCAACTACGATTAAACATCTTTGACTGGAGTTGCAAGCATACATTGGGGATTCCCCTCTATTTTGAAATAGGTATTATAAATTCATGTGCGTCCTATCCCCCACCCTTCGTACTTGGGTCATTGTTTGATCATAACATAGAGTTTTAAACGTGTAATTTATACAGGGGAAAAACATAATTAATGTTTGTAAACTAACAGGAATGAAAGTGTTACAATTAAAACACTTTGTACATATTTTCTGGTAAATAACACTTGTCAAAAACAAAAGCTAAATTATTTCAAACACACAAATTTATTTATTACATGTCCTATTATTACATATTGCGCTTTTCTGTATAAATTTGTTATAATTGTTAGTTGTTCACAACAAGTACTGAAGCAGCATCTATAGAGGCTTCATATGTACTGCCTGACATTGTTGTATTGTAAATTTGTTATTTGCACGCAAATATTTTAAATTATATGATGTTTATGCGTATATGCAAATATATTAATAAATTATGCAAAAATGTTACCTAAAAAAGTATTTGTTATAAATTTATTTGGCACATTTTCAAACTAAACACAACACTTTTTTTGAAAAGTCCATTTTTTCTGCTCGTATCTTAAATTTCGTTTAATTGAGAATCCAAAGATATTAAATTAATTATATTCTGAATATTTATAATAGGTATATTTACCTAGAATTTATTAACTTGAGGAAATGAGCCTGCAGATGGGGTTTAACATGGAAGGCTGAAGGCTGGAAGAATATATGTATCAGATCTAATCTGATGGCATACAGCCGGCCGTCCATAAGAAATACATGCAGCCAGCCTTCCATAAGAAATACATACAGTCTTCCAGCCTTGAGCTTTCCATGTTAAATCCGCATCTGCAGGCTGAGCCAGAACCCGCTCATGTTCTCTACTACTTGGTTACGAGGTAGCGGCTCACCTGAAAGAAGGAACCATGTTTTTGGTTTTTTTTTCATGATTCCCATTTTTTGTGTGCCAAAAGTTAAATATAAATTCAGTAAAAGTAAACGTAAAGTAAAACTAATGTCACATGTTTGGGTACTTTTATATGCGATATATTGGGCAGAAACAAAACCATGAAGCAGCACAAGAAGTGAAAAGAAACGAAAAGATTGCCGAAGCTATTTCGATGAATTTAAGAAGCTTCGGCGAAACGGCGAAGAGATAATAAAAAAGTTTCCTCTTACTAGTGCCCATTATATAGTTTATTTACTTCCCCGACGAGGAAAAAGCGTGGCCGGGTCCACCCCGTTTGATTGATTCAACCAATTTCTCAATGAAACGAACGAATGAACCAACGGCATTCGGCCAACTTGACCATAAAATAAAAACTTTTCGCTCTCACTGCGCTCTGGTTGCCCATATTGATATGTGCGACCTCCACACAGCAGCCGGCTTATCCATGTCGTATAATATGCTCGTCGAACGAACAATTCCTCCCCATACCTCTGCTATTTTGCACCGAACACCGAACAAGTTTAATTGACTCACAGACCAGACTCACCAATATACCAATATCATTCCAAAGCTCCAATATACTCTCGAAGTTCTTCCACCAAAAATCCTGATGCTTACCGATTGGGATTCGCACGCCCGCTCTCACGCGGCAACAAAAAGATCGAACGTAAGCATTTAGGCAAATACAACACTTCGATTCTAACACTCAATCGAAACATCAAATGTGATAAAAACCAACAAACAAAACAACAATAACAATCGTTTACTTTTATTATTACCCCAGTGAATGTGATATTTGGGCATTTTTATTTCAAGTGGTGCTCTCTCCCGGAACCTGTTAAAAGTTTTGAAGGTTATTTTCTTCGTTTCGATTTATTTCTACATGATGATTTGTTGAAACAGTCAGTAGTACGTGCAGGTTATAAATTGGAACAGATACAATGAAAATGTATACTTTTATTACCCCACCGAATGTGATATTTGGATATTTTTATTTCAAGTGGCGCTCTCTCCAGGAACCCGCTAAAAGTTTTGAAGGTTATTTTCTTCGTTTCGATTTATTTCTAGATGATGATTTGTTGAAACAGTCAGAAGGTACGTGCAGGTGATAAGTTGGAACAGCTACAAAGAAAATGTATACTTTAATTACCCCACCGAATGTGATATATGGAAATTTTTATTTCAAGTGGCGCTCTCTCCCGGAACCCGCTAAAAGTTTTGAAGGTTATTTTCTTTGTTTCAATTTATTTCTAGATGATGATTTGTTGAAACAGCCAGTAAATACGTTCCAGTGATAAGTTGAAACGGCTACATCGAAAATATTTAATTTCATTATCAACTGGGTGCGAAAATGTGATATTTGCACGTTTAAATTGAGCATTTACATGAAAATGAAATTAAAGCTTTTCGCATTTTTGTATGTTTTTGTAATGTTTACACTGCACTCTAGCCAGTAATGGCGTCATGGCAAGTGTTGTGAAGGGTTGTTGCGCAAATGTACGTGAAGTAGGACATTTTCAAATGTCGACGAATGTTCAGATGTGAGCATGGGCGAATGGAAAAAGTCATGTGGCTATTTGTAATGTTTCAAAATGCTAAATACTCTACGGAGCCATAATAAGGCATGCACGGTCTCGCAAAGTGTCGTTTTTTTTCTACGTTGATATCATTCTAGATCAGTATGACGTGCATTTTAACATTTACTGAATTTGTTTGTTAATCGTCCTTACAACGTGCACAAGGACATAAGAGGTACAACATAAATACGGAATATTTCTGAATCCTCGCGACTTGATGATGATGTTCAATTAATTTAATTAAAACTAGCTAATTGCCATAATAACGTCGTGCTTTTAATTAAAATTACTACAACGATTTATACAACCGATTACTTGGGTGCACGGGCCATACTCACCAACACAAACAAATACATTTTCAAAGAGGATGATGGGCTAGAAAACGTTTAGTTTTAATTAATATTAAAAGGAAATTCTTTGTAAATATATACAAAGCAATCTAATAAGTTCAATCAAATTTTCTTTCCTAAATTTGAAGAAAATATTTTAACTGCCCGGCAGTAAAATTTGGTTGCAGAGTAAACAAATAACAATAAGTGTTAATGTTTTGTTTTTGCGCCTTCTTTTCTCTCACAAAACTGAATAAAGTAATGAAACGTTATATTTTTGCTTTTCCGAAAGGTTATCTTTCCATATTTTCTATCATCAAATCGTTCTATTTCTTCTCCTTCTTTTTGTAGGGACAGAGAAAAATTCACCCCAAAAAAAAAATCTCTCCGAAATAGACAATAAAATAAAATAAGTCCATTCGACCATATATGTGATTTTTTTTCCGCGTTGAACAAAAAGCCGCGGAAATTTTGATTCGCCCATTGTGTTTGCGCCGCTGTTTGGAAAATTGTTTTCAACCAATTACTAGACCATCCTCCTATTTTCTGTCGACTAAGTAAATGGAAAATCCATTTTCCCTCGTCGTTTCGGTATTTTTGCCTTATACCAAAGCCGAAGCCAAACTCAACTAAAATGTTTGAACCAAATGCGTTTCTGTTCAGGTTTCCAAGCTTTGCATGCGGTTTGCCTTTCCGCGTAAGCGTAAAGTAAAATCTTCGCTTCCATTGTCCTTACACTTCGTTCCTTCGTTCCTTCCTCTGAAGGTTCATTCAGATGGTACATTCGTTTCGCAATGCACTGTTTGCAAATGTGCGTGTATATAAATTTTCGTCCGGAAACAGGTCGCATTATCTCATTATTCTGCTCTTACTTCTACTCTATGCATTCGTTCGCTTGTTGTTGTCGAAAAGAAAAAAGGAGAAGCTGGAAGAAGAACCCAATAAAAAAATAAAACTTTTACGTTGTTGTTTTGCGATGAAAATAAACAAAATGATATAAAATAGAACACTTAGGTAAAATAACAGACTAAATAGAATAGAATAAGAAATGTAATGGAAATGTATGTGCGTATTATACCGGAAGACTCACTTTTAGAGCTGCGGAATCACAAAAAACGAAGAACAATAAAGCGTTTTACTTCGTTTTGGTCAATATAACTTTATTTTTATCTCTTATACTTAAGTTATAATAACCTCACAAATATAACGAATGCATGTTTGTTGAATCGTTTGCCTTTTAGGTTATGACACCAATTTAGGTGTGTAACAATCCAACGCGAAATGCAGGAGGTCAAAAGGTAAAGAGATTGTAAAATTAAATCGATAAAAGTATTATAAGTTCTAAAATGTGCAGTGCGGTTATTTTATCGTCGACATAGGATATGCTATGGTCGCAGCTAAAATAAATGAGTCAAACTCATGGCAGCGGGGATTTCTATTGCTAAACACACTCCGTCGGATAGGGAGAGAGTGGAGACGTATTTTGATGATTATTGTAAATTCTAGGTCCTCCCCTTTCTACGGCAAAGGCGCCTCCAGGCTACTGACGGGAGTCAGTAGTTATCCTATGCAGGATTCTCACACCTACCAAAAAAAAAAATTGTAAATCGTCTTGAATTTAGATTCGAGTTGTGTTAGTTATTTGAAAAAAAATGGAATTGGTAGAATCCTGGATGAAGAGTAGTCATTGTAATTTCAAGAACTTTTAGCCAAGAAACGCGTCGAGTAAACAAATTTTGTAATGCATTAATCATTCAAATATGTTATTGATACGAGTACTCGCTTTTGTGTGGAATTTTTAAATTTGTCTGACACGCCACATCGTCCCCAAAAGTATGTAATTTTTAAAATTACTTCAATAGGACCTATTCTGTCCTGTATGAAAGTATTAAATCGTTCTCCTGAAAAAAAGAAGCATGCGGATGAAAAATGTCTTCCATTGAGAAAATATCCTCTTGCTTGCTTGCATAACGAAGCAAGGCACATGTTGTTTGCGAATTACCAGCTGAAAAATACGATCCCCACATATATACCTACGTAAAAATCGTTCGAATGGAAGTATACGTCGAACCAATAACGAAATATGTATATATAAAAAAGCGTGTCAAAAATCAATAGCCGATCAATCATTATATTATACTAGCCAAGCCTCTAGCATTATCGATGACAGAATACGGGCGGTCTGGGGTCGCCTCTGGAAAATCGTAAAGCGAAGTGCATCTATCATTCGACCTCACGTAAATTAAGGTTGCAGAAGTATTAGCAAGAGCTGTGATGCCACTATCGTCATCAACCATCGAGTATCGAGAACCTTGTAGCGAGTTTTTTCCAGCTCAACTTGAAACTTAACTAAATCAACGAATAAGCTAACGAAATCCTTTAGCAGCATATCAGTTTCAGAGCTCAACCTTCGATGTACCCCAGAAGTCGTCGAGAAAAAGATTCGAGATGCGATAAGAAGAGCAAAAGGGGTGCGAAACGTGATGAGATCACAGTCTACCGACAAGAACGAAACGATATACAGCTTATCAATATTCGAAGCGGTTTGCGGTGAACACATATAGTGAGTGATCCGAAAGATTCAGAAAAATTGGCCGGAAAGTGTTCAAGCTCAAGCATTTTTGCTGAACAATGGAGACACTCCGTTTCGAATTTCGAGGACAACAAGGCACAAGCGAAAGACCTGGATGACTAAAGACTGCAGTTTACAGTAAGGGAATAGTCTCGGGGCGAAAAGGTGTTGTTGGCTCGACACTGGTATAGTATATATACGATGCCATTGTTCGACGTCAATAGGAACACTTGACTGAGTGCTGCCATCCTCCAGGTTTCAATCTACGAGTTGGAGGTTGCAGCGTGTGTGTCTGTGTTTTGGGAAAGAGGACTGAGGACTGGAAGGCAAAAGCAAAACGTGGATGAGATCCGATCGGCAAACCCCGCACTCGCACACACGGGCAAACTTATAAATAGGACATAAGCCCGTCGTAAGAGAATGAGGGAAGTAAGCGGACTTCAGGCGAATTGATGACTATATACTATTATTGGTAGAGTTGCTTCGAATATACAACTACAATTTACTTCCTATGAGTACTGTGAATGTGTGATGTTTGAAAGGAACTAATTTCGCGGATCGCCCTTGAGATCAACTCCCGTCTTCAAAGTGTAAAGCTCCGACAATATACTCTAAAGTGTAAATAATCTGAGCATTGTTGACATCTGAGGTACTAGTGCGTAGTAAACTTGAAATTGCATTAATAATCTGCACATTTTCTTAGTTTCTAAATTGTTATACCTATTGCCATCTATAGCTTAGATCGTTAGATCATTACAGAAATCGACTGATTTTTAACGCCATCTTCACGTTTTAATTTGTAGCAGCAATACGCGTATTCAATGTTCGAAGGTGCAAAAGCTCGAGTGACCTATAATTGTATTTGGCTACAATTTGCTTATTCCACAGATTTTTATATTTGTTTATTTGTTACATATGATTGCATATGTTAACATGCGCTGTACTTTTTGGAGTGCGATTTAACGAATACGATATATTTTCTCTCTTTAGAAATATTATGATTCGTTCGTTATAAACTTCGCAAACAAATTCAATTAAATACCACTTTTGGAAATTCAATAAAAGCGCGACGAGCTTGACGGGCTGCGCATTCGTCGTCGACATAAGAGAATCGGTAATCTCTTTATTTTATATGTGCCATCTGCGGCGATCGCTTCTTCAACTTTGTACGAAATCGCAATCGCAAACGTTATCGTTTCCTTTTTTTATCATTCCCCTATACTCTATACCTATCTACACTATCGTTTTCCATTACAAAAATCTTTAGCATTACGTCTGCAACTTTAGAGGCAACTATATTTTAACGAACATCGACTAGATCAGGCACTACCGATAAGGATTAACAATAAGCGGGCAATTTGTATGAGAAATGCATTCTGATCGAAAACTCTTAACCATTCCAACACCGACATGCTGAAGTCAGCAGGAAATTAGATTTAAAACTTTTCATTTTCTTATCAAAAGTCATCAAAATCTTACGATTCCAAATAATTGCTATATCAAATGTTATTTTTGTGGAAATAAATGTTGTTCTTTTGAAATTTTCTAGACTAGAAAGTGCGTATAGGAAAGAGTCTGAAAGTGGGTAGTAAATGTTGCATTTTTGGTATTTACGCTTGTGTTTACGGTGCATATCGACCGAAGCAATAAATAATTTTTGCTTGATGGGAAACTAATAAATAAAATACTTCCAAATTGAATAAAACCGGAACATTTTTTTTTGCAACAAAAAATACTCCCGCACCGTCGCAATAAAATCACGAGCGAAAATTCATAAATCGTCAGCAGGGAAATTGATTTTTAGCTGAACTGAATGCAGTTAAATATATAACGAGAGATCATTCGAATTTCTAAGTGGACTATGTAAAATTACAAATTTTATGCATTATGTTGACATTTGACACAATACTAAAATATTCTTTTGTATTTTTAACTTTTAACTATATATTTCAATTTTAATAGTCTTAATAAATAAATGGGCAGAATTTCAAATTCGTGAAAAATGTATGGACAAATCATATTTTGAGGAATATGCTCTGTGGTGTTAAAAAACTATATGAAATTTGGGTCAAGCAATTTTAATGTACATTTATTTGTGATACAGTAATCGATTTTATATCCTTTTTTTGTACTCACATGTGCATGGCGCGTCTAATTTCCGGATTTTTAGATTTTATCGAAAATAGAAAACTGTGAAAAAGCGAAAAGGCCAGCAAACATTGATTCAACAATCGTTGTTAGATTTCGATTAAGTTCAAAAATTAATGTGAACAACAAATCATTTAACAACATTCAACGTAATTCAAGAATCGTGCGTGATCTGAATTCATTTTCGAAAAAAATGTACTGGAATTTCTGAGAGAAAAGCAAACAAATTTTGTTTTAACCAGAATTAGTAGCTCATTTTTAAATTTATTTTGTGGCAAGCTATAAATTTAATAGTTTTGCTTCCATTTTGGTTATTATTAAATATTCTAAGATGTAGACCAATACAAGGCATGTTTTCCTACAAATGTACAAGTACGATAAGACCATAAATATTAAATAACTTCATAATATGTTATTTGCGCATCTTGAATACGCCGATGTTATATTTATTATCATACATAAAACGAATTCAACGTCTATAACGTAAAACTACAATGTGTTTCAACATTTGTTATATATGATCATAAATTTTCCACTAAAAATGACATAAAAAAAAGTAAAAATTGTATTTTTTATCTACCAACGTAAATAGACCGAGTTGAGGTACATGTTTAAATATTAAGATGGCTCTTAAAATATGTAAATATCTGTATTTTTGAATGAGACAAAAATCTAGATACTTTAAGTGCCCTCTTAATTTTTTAGGAAGCACTGTACAATTGCCATCAGTGCTGGATAAAACTTTACATATATTGAGACAGAGGTGACTGGGCACTATATGCAACCCGTCAGACGTTCTCCTTGCTGTCGTTCGCGTCCATAGTTTCAATCGTAACCTCGCTCCGATAGGCAGTTACCCAGCATTTAGAGCACACGTTTTTTTCTTGGCTGATGATTTCCGAGGTTTATTCGGGCTTGGCCCTGCTGCTGGAGGTAAGAGAATAGCCTATCCAAAGGATTGTCCGTGTTTCTACCAGCGTAAATAGACCGAATTGAGGTACACGTTTAAATATTAAGATGGCGCTTAAAATATGTAAATATCTGTATTTTTGAATGAGACAAAAATCTAGATACTTTAAGTGCCTTCTTAATTTTTTAGGAAGCACTGTACAATTGTCATCAGTGTTAGATAAAACTTTACATATGTTGAGACCGAGCTGGCTGTGCACTATATGCAACCCGTCGTTCGCGCCCATATTTTCAATTGTAACCTCGCTCCATAAGCCGCTACCCAGCATTTAGAGCGCACGTTCTTTTCTTGGCTGATGATTTCCGAGGTTTATTCGGGCTTGCTCCTGCTGCTGTAGGTTTGTCTGTGAATTCTAGTTTTAACATGTTATTTGTTTATGTTCTGATGACGTACCTGTGTTGTATGTTTGATTTGCTGATTGTCGCCATTCTTATCTGGTATTGACGAATGACGTACACCTACCCAAACACATTTTTTATTTGTCTCTCACTGACACACTGTTTGTGATTGAAGTTGCCCCTCCACCCTTTGCTCTGTTGCAATGTATGTGTAGTCAAAAAGTCGAAGGTGAGAATTTTTGAAAACTATATCACTGAGATATTTTTATTTTCAATTAATATCAATGATACATACACATTGTATATATCCATTTGCATTCACAAGTATTTCAACTTTGAACATCACCAGGCTCACCAAGCAGGATATTCTTATAGGAAATATATACTTCGTTGCATGTTAAACAAGTTGTTTGCTTGTGTATATGCACATCAGATAGATGTGGATTCGCTTGTATATATATATATAGGTATAATATGTACGAAACGAAAATTCAGAAAATATTCCGCATCGCAAAGCATGAACTTCATATAACAAACTCTCATATACGTCAACGGCAGGATAATATAATATTATATAGCGCAAACAGCTGGTCCACGACTCCTGTTTGTTCCTCTCTCCTATCCTCTATATGTATAAATCGTATATGTGTATAGTCCTGGTAGTATCTATAGTCTTCAACCATCGTCGACGTCGTCGTCCTTTCTATTCGTATACCCGACCTTCCTGGTTTATGCCTCGTACTAGTCGTACTTCTGCTTCTGTAGAATGGAATAGAGAGAGTTACAGTTGTGTCCGTGGACGCAGGACTGTCCCTTTACACAACAGGACGTCACATACACATGCCGGTATCGTCCACCCTTTCTGTAGTGCCGTACTCATTCTGTCTTGTCTAGCTGTAGATGCTATCCAGTTATATATATGACAAGTGCATACGTCGACCGTTAACTGTCCGGTCCATGTCCTTGCTGTCAATACGAACAAAATACCAAAGCAGAATTGCAATACAAAAACAAAACAAGAACAACCAACAACGCAGTTGATGATGTTCAGGACTTTTACTTGTGAACATCGCGACCCATGCAATTTGTCTTGAGACTGATGATGCAATACCCGGAACAACTACTGGATTTTTTTGATGTAAAGTATTGATATGATTTGTGTTTTGTACTTAAATTCGTTTACATTTGCGGGATTGTCCGTATTGAATCGCTACAAGGTCTTTGTACAAGTTGAAACGTTCAATTAATGTTTATTTTGGGAATGCACGCAATTTATTACCTGATTCACGTAACGGTGTACGTGAATTTATCAGAAAATTGTATTCCGTACGAATACGAAGCCAACAAACGAAGAACTAAAGCCAACTGTTTTCCAACAGCGAAAATACACATTCTCTTGGCCCTTATAATGTACGTATGAATGAAAGGGTAAAGTGAAGTATTGTTTTGTATCGTTGCCCCATCGAATACGTATACACAATAACGAATAACAATAAGGCGAAACAAAAATCGAAATAAATGCTTCTAATAAATCGCTTTTATCAAACAATACCATTGAACTCCTCTGTACCTATATAAGTATGTACTGCTGGATTTACGAAAGCAACAACCCTTTGTTATTCTTAAACGTGAACCTCCTTTTTTTATTGTGCCTTGTTTTTTTTTATTTTTACTACTATATAATAGTATATTACGTATCTAGAGTGAAAAGTTGCTTATTGTGCACGATGCGGAAAATTTGCAAACGAGCCGCGTAGCGTCGAGTTTAGTAATCTGCGAGTGCGCAATTGTATCTTTTCATTCGTATTACGTACTATACTTTTTCTACGACCACACAAAATAATAATTTTATATACGCAAAGAAAACAAATCAGCCAAAATAATAGTGAGGACAATCCATAGTGAGTTCATCTGGTTGCATGCATTCAGGCTTGACAACTTTATCCAGGCGATTGACAGCTTCGTCGCCAAGTTCAGCTTGTACAAATTACTTTTCCAAGGCTATTTTTGAAAATAATTTTATAGACTGAAAGAAAACAAACCAATTAAATTAATAAAGTGCGTACGGGATGTATTACGATTAGGAGAAGCAAACAAACTGCAACATGGTACTTTGATGTTTGATTGTAAGTAAGTAAGGAAAAGTCTAATGTTGCTAACGTCGTTATGTGCGATTGTGTTTTCCATGTTCCATTATCTAACACCTTCAACGTACGTTACGACAAATGTTCGTGGTGAAAGTTCGTAAAGACTCGTTTTCAGCGCTTGCTGTTTGTGCGAATTTGTTAATTTTTTGTAGTAGTCGTAGAAAAAATATCTTAAGTATATAAAGAAAGAAAGAGGTATGATTCTTGAAAGAAATCTTTGCATGAAAACTCTCAAAAGAATTTCACGAGTACGAATGTTACCAAGCGTATAAAAATTCTTTAATCATAATTTATTGGAAAATGAATGATTTAAATATTTAAGACATAGTCGAAAACATGTGGTAACTACTTATATGAATGAATAACATGAATATTTGCGAGTCATAAATAGATTCGAATTGTTATTGTCATAACTTCAGTATGAATTGGTAAAATCCAACCCAAATGTTTCCACAATTTCATTTTGGAAGCGCTGCATTGGAATGAAATAATTCAGACCACTTTTGGCGGCCGCCAATATATTCCACCTTTACGTAATTTTCCACACTCCCAACTGGTGGATGCGCTTATAACTGAACATAATTTGTACGGTGTTCGAGCCACATGAAACCACCACACACACACATACCACTTTTTGTCTGCAACTCAACACAATTCACACAGTAAAACGCATAAAATATGCATTCGAAATTTAAACAAAATTTTACAACTTTTCAATTGAAACTGTCCTAAACTGAACTGCATATTGTTGAATAACTTTTCTGTATAATTTTTTCTATTCTGGTACTGGTTTTGCATGCAAATTAAGCATTTCACATTACTATTATTATAAGGTGATTTTACGAAAATATATACCTAAGTACTAAAATGTGTTTCAAAATTATTGTTTATTTCCTCATTATATTAGTATAGAGTTATATTTTTACTTTTCGAAGTATTGAAGTTGAAGAAAAAATGGCTTCAAAATGACAGATCACATAAGAACTTGTTATTGAAGTGATATCAGTGTCTCAAAATTGTGCGGTGTCACGGCCACCTGTATTTCCCATATTAGTAATCTTCGTAAAATTCTGCATTCTGTAATACAGAAAGATAACAAATGCCATGAGTAGTTTTGAAAACAGTTTGCAGTTCTTGAATGCAAAGAAATAGAACATTAAACAAGTAAAATAGTGAAGTAAGAAGAGTAATTATATAGAAATATTATTATTATTACTCTAACATGGGCCCCAAGACAAGTGACTATAAAATTAAAGTTATTGTCTCGAGATGTCATCTCATCAGTTTTAGTGAGTAAACGATGCATTCGTCATTAAAATAATTGTGTATGACAATGACTGAAGAAAACAAAAGATTTAATATCTGTAATAGACCACAACAAGCACCACACTGCAGTAAAGAAAGTAGCAATTCAAATTGCATCATAACAATTTCAGTCTGTATTTATATACAGTGACTTGTCCCGTTTACCGGATTTACTCGATTTACTGGAAACACCAGCTGCGTAGCCAGAAATTTTTAGAGGGGGGTGCTGAAAATATTATTACAAAAACTTCAATTTAAAGTTCAATTTAATTATTTTTTAAATTTTAATTTTATACTAAAAATGATATTACATAACACACAGTTCATGTTTTAATTGAAAAGGGGGTGTACACATGCAAAGTAAAGTAATTCATATTATATAAGCAACAAAAATTTGATTCTCATCGGTTTTCCTGTAAAAACGTATGTTTAAAAATTTTGAATAGAGTAACGCCCAGTATTTCTATCCACTTATAAAAATAGAAGGAACAATTTCGCAAGGATTTTCTATACACTTACGGCGCAAATAAGAGTTAGTCCTTAACTTAGCGCAATGTTGCACGCTTGAAAACGACGAATTGATACGGCTACACGACCGGCAACAACTTGCTTAGTTTTCGCTGCATTCGCTTGGCTGCTATATGTGCAAGTTTCACAGTCAGGTACTTTTGTTTGCCGGCTGAATCGCTGCACTCTGTCGATAAGTCGTAACTATATAGGTAGATTTAGATAGATTAAGATTGAGCGCCACCATTCTATCTTACGCTATTGTCTCTGCTGTACGAGGCGCTTCCACATCCAAATGTGTTGCCGAGATATACTAGCTCGCAAAACTATATCCCACTGCGCGAGCTTTCGAACGAATTACGTTTTAGAACTCTCTCGATCATGATATCCGATTTAATTGGGCATACTTATTTGCCTGGCGAAACTTTCAATGCTTAATTTCACCCGTAAAAAACTCGAAATGGATAGTTGAAGAAGAAAAAGAATACTTTTTTGTAAGTACAAAAAGTAACTGACTTCCCTTCAATCTTACAATATAAATAAAGATGGCGCTGATTATATAGAGAGACTTCTGTAATTTGTATGTACATCGTCTTATATTAATGAGTTTTCCATTTTATTGTAATTTGGTCGAAATTTTGGAATAGAGCCCATTCAAAACAATTGTAATTTTTGTGTAAAATTGTAATTGTTTAAGAATGTCCCGGTTGTTTGCACATCAACATAAATAAAACTGGTCTGAATGGTCTTTTGTAAAGTTTTCCTAAGCCTACATTCAACAACGCATAGTAACCAAGTGGAATTTTCATGAATTTCCATGCCCTTTTCACACTCCACCTCTCGTCCTATTCTGTTACCTTTTAACCGTAACATACCATGTGAAGTACCTTCATGTTTCCATTCGCACTTTGCTAGTGTTCCGTGTTTGTATGTTCTAGCGCAAGTGTGCACGTCGGGTCTTGATACAAAGCTCTCGAGCAATAAATCATGTCAACAAATCATGGCGTTATATTATCTTCAAGTACATACAAGAACTAGGAACACGGTATAATAAATAACATGTTTATCAGCGGAGAGTGGTGTATGGTTTTGTAACGGGACGCGTTTTACTGGCGTGGCTCATATAACGGTTCATGTGGATGTATAGTTGGAGCTAGGAGCCAGGATAGTACAAGGATAGTTCGACTCCTCTCTCTTTGCTCTGGCTTCACTTCAGCGTTGGTTGCGATAGTGCCGACTGCCGATGTTGGTTACGTAGGAATGGCAAGGGTAACCTGCTGTCCTGCAGTTTATACGTCTGGCCTGACTGGCGGACGCGCCAAATAGGGCCATTGTTTCATAGAATGCACTGGTAATGGGAAACACAGTTCTGCGGTCATCCAGTTCCGTCATGTCAGCGGATAATACTGACTTGTAGTCCCTACCACACCAAATGATCATAATATAATGATTTCCATCCTCAATATGTACTATAGACAATTTTCAACTTGTTACAAAGTCATTGATTTGAAATTCAACAAAGAAAAATATCACAAAAACAAAAAATTATATAATTTCATATGCACAAAGATCATATGCAAAAAGAGTTAATGTAAATTTAACATGAACCTTCCTCAATCTTTGCGTTTTTTATTCATTTTAAGCAAACCTATCCATAAATATGCCTGAAAGTAGACAAAATATGGAAAATATCAAAGAAATAAAAAAGCCCTATAGAACCGAAGTAAGAAGTTTGAAAAAGCCGTCGCGCGACAGACATGCATTACATCCGCATCTACTTAATTCTTTCTAGTAGATTACTTCGGATCACGATTCTCTAATACCAACATACAAAAATATCTATTCCGATACATATTCGACCCCTCAAATGGGTTCTTCTTCAATGTGTATATCGCCGTTTTGTTTGAACGAATAGAACACAAAATGTTGTTTACGTGTGTCGAATCCTAGCTCTCGCATAATATCGATGCACATCGACCCCATCGCATCACAAATGCCGAAAGGAAAGCAGAAAAACAAAACAACGCACGAATCAATTTCCATAATCCGAAAACTTCCTTAACGAGTATACCGGAAGAACTATGTTCTACATATACCAAAACGAAACATATATATACGAACAACAAACCAAGACGAAGGATCCTGCAAGATCCAGGACGATTTTGCGATACAAGGAAAAACAACGGAAATTTAAGCAAAAAAAGATAAATGTGACAAGCATTAGCGTTAACAAACAGTCATAAATAACTCATCGACACGCAGAGAGAACATGTTTCGAATTTTGCTTCTATTTGCCACAAAATCCTGAAGATAAGAATGGCTGATCTATTTATTGCTAGCAGAAGTTCCGGACAGTTCCATATAGTTTTTGTAAAATTTAATTGAAATGTCTGAAATTTTTCTAAATTAAACGTTGTTTCTTCATTTTGTAGTAATTGTACTCAGTTCCAAAATAAAATTAACCGATAGTACATAAATTTGCAAAAAAAAGTGTAAACATCCCCTGAAATTTTTTATACAAACAGTATTTTGGCGCAAGTTTAATTCTATTTGAACAACCTTTTTCGAATATTTGCACAATTGCATCAGTAAATTGTCAATTGATATATACCTAGTAGAGCAACAATCGACTCTACTATAGTCTAAAACTCTAAATATACATAGGGACCATCCCGAATCAAACTATCAAATTGAATCGTATTGAAAAGAATAACAATGAGAATCTAACTAAACGAATCGAATGTACCTATACGTTCCGGATGGCAGAGGCAGTATAGGTTTATGGAAATTGGAGTTGGGAATGACAGATACTGCCACTGTTACTTGCATTACGGTAGGCCTGGTGCAACAGGAACAGGAAGCAAGCTCGGGGGGGGGGGGGGGGCAATGGTCTCAGCGACAATGAACAAAGTCGAAACGTGCACAACATTCGTTACAGCCAAACGGACGCGGACAAAGAATTAATTGCGACTGCATAGCAAATATTCGGACGTGTATGCTTTCTCTATTAACGTAAATGTTGGCACTCGTGCAATGATTTTCACTCGCTGATTCGTTTGCTTCGGATGTAGTTTAGTTAGAGTGGATCATTCACTATCCATTTCCGCAAGGCTAGATACGAGTACATGCATCAAATCATCAGAAGGTCGAAGTTCTATGTAATCCACAGGTCTCTCTGAGTAATTAAATTTTTCATCGGTAATCCGTTTAGAGTTGAATAGTGATTTTTGTATTTCAAGTTTTTTGTATAGTCAAGAATAGTGCGGAACATTGAAGATGCAAATCTCGCAATTTCACGATGAGAACGCGGTTCATTTAGTGAACCGTGAGGATTGCATCACTCGCATCGGTGGCAAAACAGCCTCGGGGGAGATTACCCCCAACTAGTTTGCATGCAGCGCTGGACTCGGTGCGAAGGTGTCGGTTCGTAAATGCACAATCTGAGCCTGAGCGTCACGTATGGGGGGATAGGTGGGCGGCTATTCGCACCTTCCTCAGTATTCTACTCAGTAGAGAGAGCTTTTTGGGTTCGGCTCCTCGCAACTACGAAGCATCGTGTCGAACTTGATTGTTCATATATACTGCGAAACGCCTCGCACCATTGACAAGACCGTTGGGAATCTCACGCGAGTGGAAAATAACTTGATTACAAAACGGCGCGGCGCTGATTTTCATCCACACCTTATAACAACATGAAAAGTATACCAATCCTTGGAAAATAATCTGTTCCAACTTCCAACTGTTTTGTAATAACAATGAAAAGTTTTATTACTTTTTTGTAGGTTATTGTTGTAAGCGCAGGCGAGCTATTACTTTAAAAATTTTATTGTGTTGAAATAAATTGGGTGAACACTAACATATCGAGGAAATTGAAAATCCTCAGAGGATAAAGCAAGAAGGATTAATTGATCTATCGCAAAATGCACGATCTGTGGCCTTCCGCTTTTAATACACTATCCTTTCTGGCTCACGTCCTATAGGTATAATAACCTATGTATAAAGGACAAGACTTGGACTGAACTGTACTTGAACATGGACTATACCTGAGACTAAACCGTACCACCCTCAAGTTGTTAAACTCTACAATATAGCCAAAAGACCCTGCACAACTATGTATTGTATGCGATTACAACAGTAGAACAGTACTTTAGTCCTTGTCAACTTTAAGGATAACCGAGCTCCTTTCTAACGAAATCATCCAACTAATTCCAAAAGGGTCAATAATATATGTATACTAAACTTCTCTACCAATTAATGATTGTTTTAATGAAGTTACAAACATCAATTGCAAAATTTATTTCGGGCTGAAACTACCTTATTTTATTTTATTTATGCGAAAATGTAAAATTCTTTATTATTTAGTTTTATATGACTAAATACCTTTGAAATTGCATTTGTGGCAATAAAACCTTTGTGATTTTTACAAACGGTTTTACAAACGGTTCGCGTGAAGAATTTACTGTGGGAATGTGATCGTATAAAAAGATCAGAAAACTTTTTCAAAGAAATATGGAATTTTTATATCGAACATATCAGAATGAATTTTCAATCTGTTAATGTTAAATTTTTGTATTTATTTTTATATGATTGAAATAACTTTTCGATTTAATAAGATTTTGAATAGTTGGGCGCCAATGCCAGAAAACTTCTAATAAATACTGATTTCGAAAACTTTGTGAATGATCTCCAATGGACTATAAAAATAAGTTATTTATGCATTTATTTGAACCGTCAAAAATGCTAGATTTTGAAAATTTTTATTTGCAATTTTCAAGTGAGAGTCAGTTGGTCGCGATGTTGCTGTACAAAATGCTGCATGAGCGAGTTATTTATTGTATGGCTTTATTTTATCATACTTCACCAAGCAAATCGTTCGTCGCGTGCTGCTTTTCTCACATGTGCATTCGAACTTACCTATACTAAATGTTACAATAAAAAATTAATTAAATTATTTTGGGAAACTAGTACCTATAACAAATAATAAGAGTAATTCGTTGCACTGGCTTGGGAGTCGCCACAGTTCCGTAGCTCAATTGATAAGATCGCTAGCCTTGAATGCTGTCGTTGCTGGTTCGATCCCACCCTGACTTAGTTTATTTTCTCGATACACTCTGTATAAGTGCATATATAGTAAAGAGGTGTGTTGAGGGAAAAATTGTAATATGAATAGAATATGTGCAATAGAAACCAAATGTATTGCTGTAACAGTGCAGGGTTGAGGGTTGAGTATTTTATTATTTTATATTTATTTATTATCGGATGGCCACTTTTCGATTGTGCATGTGCATGCTGCTCATGTATTTCATTGAGATGAAGTGAATCGCGACGATACAATAATACCAGCAACCAACAAACGAAATAACAACAAGAACAACAACAGCGTAGGAACAAGGAGATTGTAGAGGACTCCCGAATCCTATAAAACTGTACAAAAGTTGAAAATAATGACTGCGATATTTATATAAATCACTTTTACATGCGACCATTGATATTGTAAACATTTCATTCACGGTGCATTAATGCAAAACAAATCGGTTTTCTCTCACGGAAACCTTTTCCAATTCTTTACGAAAAGTTTTAACACACACACACACACACACACACACACACACACACACACACACACACACACACAACACTCACACAACACACATAAAATTATAATATATTGTTTCAAATCCACAAACAACCGGCAAACACAAAAAAATACAAACAAATATCATCAAATATTCCATGTGGAAATTCAAATTTTATTATTCGATTTTTATTACAATAATTTATTATTTGTTTTAATTTTTCATTTCGCTCAATTACATATAATAAAATTCCGAATTTATAGTTCATAGAGTAATTTATTGAACTTGCAACAGCAGAATAAACAGCAATAAATTATTAAATCCCAAATTTTTATTATCTACAAATTATTAATTGGACAAATGAAAAACCGTTACAACACTCACCGATCAAATAAATCCCTAGTTGATGTTGGTCGATTTTGTAAATTTAGTTAAATACTCGATTATTATTTGCGTCAAATGTAGTTTCTATAAACGATGTGGTCTGGACATATCCCGGAGTAATGCATCAGTGAAAATGCTCGCGATGTATTCGGTAGTGAATAGTTTAAAACAGTCGCCGAGTCGCGGATTATAAGATGACGCCAGCAATAAATTTTCGCCTCTCGGTTCGCATCTCACTTGGCTCGCCCTCGACCTGCATCACATTTACCTATAACTAGATACTTATACAGGGTGTCTAATAGACAAAGACAACATGAACATGAAAACGAACATGCAGGTGATTTTAGGATACTGTAGTAATAGGAAGTTTTGTAGGTATAAATGAAATGATGTATTGCGGCAAACGGCGAGCCAACGTCTATGGTAAAGAATTTATTGTAACATAGGTGGATTAACCTTTGATTTAGGTACGTGAGTAGATTACTCTTCAGTTAAAGGGGGGTAATCATTAAAGCCGATTTCCAACGAACTACTCGCCGTTGAGTATCGTAAATTACGACTTAATCGTCGTTGACACCAAAGTGATGCGAAGCTTTTGGGTTTTTAATTTTTATTTGTTGTTTTTGTTGCAAATCGTTTTAGAGGAATTATAATTTATTTCAAGTTGAAATAGCTAGAAAATCCATGGAATTTAACAGGAAACTTCATCTCCTCATTGCAACAGACAATAATGGCACATTTTCGGGAAAATTTGAACAATTGCCGTCAAATTAGCATTTAAAATAGTTTGAAGTATAATCGAAACAATAACCAATAACAAACAAAACACATTTAAATATAAGCCGCAATAAAAATAAAAAATTGAAATTATAAATAAACGCATATATTTGTATAATATTTATATTTGAATTTGTGATTTTTCGAAAGTATTTCAGGCTATTTGCACATGTTTTTGACGTGTTCGTGTTATATTATTATATAAATGTGATGATGGTCAAGGATTCTCCCTTCATCCATAAACACAAACACACACACACACACACACACACACACACACACACACATGCACATCGCATAAATAAATATGACATAATGTTTATATAT
>JARJEB010020762.1:0-38643 GCA_030264535.1 Liometoxenus newtonarum | reverse complement strand
TTATCTATATGATCTAAGATCTCGAAAGAACACGACGGAACCCGAGAAATTCTATCAATTCCCTATCATTGATCGCGTATTTTCGAAGATCACAAGGTTTAACAAATTTGAAGTGACCGGTCTAACTTATCAATATGATCTAATTGTTCGAAAGAACCCGAAGAATTCCGACAATGACTGTATGTGATAGCCTGCCATATTGTATCACTTGTCAGTTACGTTGCTTCATCGAGAAATCACAATTTGTAATTTGTGTTACAAATAGTGCAAGGTGTAGAAAAAGTATAGTATTATATTCGCGATTGTGGCCATTGTTCACTCAGATGAATTGCGCCTAGCGGCTCGTGGGCTCAAACATCATCATCGTGAACAATGGCTGTCATAATCGCTCATATAATAATATACTATTAATGTAATCTTTACTAAGTAAACTAAAGCGATGCTCGAACTTGCATTTGAGTCACAAGTTTAATTATTTGGGGCTGAGTACTGGCGCCCCTAGAAATTACTAAGCGATCCCCCCGGTTGGGAACCGCTGTTTTAATATCACACAATTGCATCGATTATTTAATATTGTAATTGGAATTTTGGTCGGTCGTCGTCGATTGGAATCAATTCGCGCGAATGGAAATTTTTACATTAAAACCGAGCTTCAATTTAATATCATTCTAATAAATTATCATTTCATTTGCTCCCCGAATGCAAATATGCCACAGCCACCCAGCATTTTACGACAAACTGAAGAATAAATATAGGAAAAGCACAATGCAGTGACCGCATAAAAGGAACGCAAATTGCTATATCAAATTGAATTATTTACAACGCGAATTGCTAATATTCTGAACGAAAATCAAGATCAACATTTTGCGAAACTTTTTGAGAAACTATATAATTAAAGTGGTAACTTCAGGGGAATGAGTACAGGGCCGGATCGAGACACCCCGAAGAGTCGGTGGTTTGGGACTTCCTGAGAGCCGCATTTTTATAAGAACTCATCTTTTAAATATTTTTTACTAACTAAAGGACCAATTTCATAGTGCAATCCGCCCCTGAGTGAGTGCAATGTATAACTGATGGGTATGAATGTAATTAGAATTTCCTATGCATTTAGAACATCTTTTATTTCAGCGAATGAAGACATCTTTGAAAAGGTTGAAATTACTTGCGTAAATCGCACTTGAACTGCTCCTGGTTCTGGTGAATGTACTAGTTTTTCATCTTTGATGCCATCATCTCGTTTCGTCGTTTCCTCATGATATTTTCTGTTTTCTGTCGTCGTGTAATCAGCTCTGAGACTCAATGAAATTGTTAAGTCATTTAATTGCATAAATTATCGCGCGTCTCTTAACAAGAGATTCAAGTCGAGCGAGTATACTAAAAGTGTAAATAGCATGTGGGGTACTTAATTTACAAGAACGAAACAGTTTCTATTCATCATTCAAAATCAATGAAATCGCGTCTTGTTTTCTTCTTATGTTTCGACGTTGACGCGATGATGACGAACCAAAGTGCCAAAAGGGTTGAGATGTTGACTGTGTTATGTGAATAGAAAATGGCTTGCATTATGCAGAAAAAGTATTGCAACTCGACATACTCAACAGCAAAGTAAACATCATATGTTGATACAGAGTGACTTAAAGTGATTGACATCTACTTGATTGTGAGTAAAATAGGTAAAAGTAACTAGTGTTCAATAATTTAAAATCACTCTGTACAGAGATATTTTGACAAAATGGACAAAAACAGCAAAAAAGAGCAAAAACTATGAAAGACTGATATCTTGATGGATGGTATACCTTCATATACACAGACAATGCATACATCAACATCGCTGTTGTACTTTTTAACTCTGGCTTCTTAAGATGAAAAGCTACTTCAACTTTTTTTTTGAGCTGCGACTTTATTAGCCTAAGGCTCCGTGAGAGATTTCTCAGTCGGTGTGGGTGTGCGGAAGATAAAGCGTCGAATTTAAAAAAACAGACAGCTGCAACTTCATTAGAGAGACAAGCGAATAAAATAATTCCTATCTCTTTATCTTTTTTCTGCCGAGTGAAAAAAACCGTACCAAAAAAGCGCGCCTAGATAAATAATCGCGACATTTACTAAGAACCAAAACGAGACGAGAGACGAATTATCACTAATGCATCTGTGTCTCATCTCATTTCTTGTAAGATTAACAAACTGATTTTGGTTTGCGTTTGCTCTTTTTATTTTCTAGAATAAAGTGAATTAAATGACCCTTTTTCTTGTTTCTAACATCTTTCAAGGCAGGATTATTCATGCAATTGAAACTTTGACCTAGTGCAAATGTTTTCTTTTTTTTTGTTTATTTGTTGTAATTGGTTGTAATAAAAGTTTTTTAGGTATAGTCCAATTTGCATTCACATTGACTATTTTTCCAATATACACGCGCAATTTTCGGGAATAAGGGAATTTTCTTTGTTTTCTTTGCAATCTGTACGCGCTGAAGATTCACAAGAAAATTCTCTTCAGTTCCAATTACGTTTTTAGTTTTTATATGTGCATATATTTTCACTCAAATTGAACTTTTTTATACTAGAAAGTTTCACATTATTTGTATATCAGCAGATTTCTGTCATTCATTCAAAATTTGAAAGTTTATAGTTTTCCTTACAGTTTTATTTTTCGATTTCATATTACACAGATCAACCTACAATTTCGCGAAAATGTGATTTTAGTGTAATCGGCCGAACGTCCACATATTTAAATTGTCCAGTGTCAAGTTAATGTGGCAGACTTTGAATAGTTTTCGAATTAATAAAATTTTGGACTATTTTTTTAATTGATGCGAGTAGATGAGATTAGCCCATACGAGCACCAACTGCAGATTGGAATTTAACATAGTATAGGTGAAAGGTGGGAACATGTGGATTATTATGTGGATTATGTGGATAATGCACATAATCCACATAATAATCCACATATTCCCACCTTTCCCCTACCATGTTAAATTCCCATCTGCAGGTGGTGCTCGTATGGGCTAATCTCTTCTATACTGATGCCCTTTAGGGGAACATGAAAAATGAAACTCCCTGTATACATAAATCGATAATTGTGAGATTGTTTATGATAACATAGAACCCAATTAATTACGAATTATTTCCGATAGATTAATTTAGATTCCGGTCTTCCTTCATTCTTCTGCAGCGAAAGAAAGAGCAGAAAAGAAGAGCCAACCACAAAGAATGAGAGCAGCTATACGAAGAAGGAAACTTTGAATTTTGATAGATTAGAATTGTTGGTCGCTTTGGCGCTTTAATACGCGTCTCAGCTTTGACTATGGTACACAATCCTTATAAATTTTAACCCATTTTTTCATAGGCGCCGACTATCGAAAATTATGTTGGTGGCACATTGTCATCTCTTTCCCCCTCTCCTTCTCTTCCCAGTTCACGAAGACAATGTGTATTGCACGTGAGTTGCACGTGCACCCTTGGAACCCACAAGTCGGCGCCTATGCATGTTTTGTTTGTTTGTTTGTTTACATTTAAGCGCAACTCGATGAAACATGGAAATGCGGGAATGCGTTCAAGTGTGATAAAATCGTAAATTACAAATGATACAAATGCAAATATGCGTTCCGTGCAGTAAATATAAAATCTTGAGAAAAGCGTAAAAGTATATATATATATATAAACGATTTAAAAGTTATATACGCGAGTGTAAACTCTTCAGGCGTGAATCCACGTTTGTGCGGGTCGGAACCTTTCAGCATAAACTCAACGAAACGATGAACTGGAAGCCCATATAAGTTATTAAATTTTCTAGTAGTGTCGGAAGTAGCAGGTGGTCGGATGCACAGATTTTTCGCGCACACATCATCCAGCTTCCAGGATTGTTAGCCGGAGATTACCAAATACATTCGGCGATAGCAAGCAAATGGAAATATGGTCGAGTGAGATTTTGCTGAGAGTGAAGTAGACTAGCAGATATTAGATTCAATATATCTGATAGTATATATCAGGGCTTCTCAAACCAAAGTCATGGGTCGCGAGACGATTTTCGATGGTTCGCAACATATATGTCGCGACATGAAGTTTTTAGAGAATGGGTCACGAAAAATGATAATATTCAAAAGTGGATCTCGGCCAGTAAAAATTTGAGAACCTCTGTAATAGTGTATATGTTGCGAGTGGATGTGGGTTATTCTGAGCGAATTGAACGTAATGTCGCATCTTTTCGACCATATGCAAATGCATAACCATAATACCCATAATTAAACGATTTGTTCGCTGTTCCATTCGACAACCATCATGTTCATTAGGTCGATTAAGTTGTTGGCTGTGCCTTAGTGGGTGTTACTCACAGCTCATGATCAGCCTTTCTATATAGAATTACATCCCGGGTTCAGATCTTGCCTACGCCTACGCCTAGGAATATTCAAGGTGCACAGTGCACGTCAACCAAGTTTATTCGTATGAAGAGGGTTAGGTTGGTTACGTATAAAGGTATAGGGTTGACATATTTACATATACACGGTCATCAACGGCCATCGTATCATCAAAATATATGCGCGTTTGAAGAGCTGAGCATGAAGAGCAATTAAACCATTTAGGTGTGTGTGTGTGTGTGTGTGTGTGTGTGTGTGTGTGTGTGTGTGTTGGCCGGTTCGGCTCGGAACTAGCATTTGAAAGCGGGTGTCAAGCCAAGCTAACTATAATCTCATTATGTGTCTTCCATTTCAATTAGCAAGTAAAGTTTTAAGCACTGCGGGGTATAGTAAAAGTAGAACATGAACATACCTTATATAGTTTTAATTAATCCTGATGGTCCCGTATATGGCTCATTCGTCCTTTTCTTTGGAAGTAGCATTTATCTAAAAAATTTAAAAAATCGATAAAAATTATTTGCATTCGGTGCATGTTTTGGTGGTATATAGTTTTAATTTATTTTCGACAGGCACGTTAATCCCCTTGATAGAGTTAATAGAGCAAAACGGGGCTCAATAAATCATAGATATGCAAAATTCATCGTGACAAATATCGTTGCGATCATAACGTCGAAGTTTACTTCAGTTCAATATTCCCTAGTTTAATATCAGGAATTTCAATCAACGAATAAGAATTTATGGATGCAACCATAAAAATATGAGCTTTGCATCAAATGCAGTTGAATTTTTAAACGAACGATTTTTTTCTTATTTCAGGCATGAAGCTCTTCTTATAATATAAAGCAACTTTTTCCATTTGAAGCAATTAGAGAAATTCAACAACAAAAATCTCAGCGAAAGTGCTACACTTCCGTTTTTACGAATATAATTTTAATCACCCCTCACATTTTTCATCAATATTTTGAACTTTATTATATTTTTTCAGATGAATTTTTTTCAAGGAAAACAAAAATCCCAGATCACGTTTTAGTTCAATGTATGAATGCCATCGGGACACAATTTCTTCGCATCACTGCCTTCTGACTCGTGATTCGTGTTCCTCGTTCCAGTGGCACATAAAAAGGAAACACACTCCCGCACTCATCGTAAAAACGAACTACGTACCTCTTTGGTGGTTGAACACAGAAGGAAACTCTGAAGAGATAAACCTGAGGTGTTATTGGAAACATTCGCCGACAGACAAAACCCATCGACTGCCGCATGCCCGCGAGCCTGTCATGAACGAAATTAACACTATGTATGACAATCAAAGAAAGCTCTATCGCATTAAACGTTGATATGATAGAGTGTTGCTCACAAAATTGATTATTCTATGGAATTTGATTAAATTAATCATAAATTTTTTGCTACTTGTTTCTACAGAGTGTTTGGAATTATTCTATGAACAGGTATGTTCATAAGTTTCAATTTCATTGAGTTACTCGCTATAATGAATAATTTGATTATGGCAAATTCTTTCCATGACTTGGACATTTTTCTTTGCTAAAAATATGAGTAATTGTCTAGCCGTTATAAGTATTTATCCGAATTAAAGAGTTATTAGTCAAAATGGTAGGTAAGTAATTAAAATTTGGACAAAATAAATCGAATTATATGTTTAATTACTTTATTCTCGATAAAGGCAAAAGCACTCATCAACTAATTGATTAACCAATATTCACAAAATGCATTTATAGCAAAAACCAAATCAAGCCAATAAACCAATTGAGATTTATAATTAAATTTACTCCATAATTTACAAGTGCAAATTTTATAATAAACGTATAAGTAGGTCGCACTTGCACCACTTGCACCTACTTTATGCTTCTTCACAATATGCGAGATCATAAATTTTCCAAACTGAAAATAATGTCAAAACAAGTTGGAAGCTTAACAGGGAAATAAAAGAGTCTACTGGTGCTCGTCCGTTGCTTTTGCACTATTTCACTACTACTATAGACTATATACGAATGTGAACAGGAACAGTGCACAAGGGAAAATTTCGTCGCTCGTATAGTTACATTTCTTTTTCGGAATTGACTCGCCCCCGCACCCCGCAAAATGTATAACCATATAACATTCATATATGTGCGCGTCTATCTCTTACGGTTGGTTAATAAAATATTTATACTTTTATAAATCCGACGAGTGACTCGGATTTTATTCAGAACAAGGTAATAACAAGCAGGAAAGAAAAGGCTGTTGCTGTTTGCTGTTTACTATTGGAAAATCAAAATAGTTGCGTTTGGTTTGGTTTCTGCAAATAGACGAATTTAAAAGGGAAATATCAGACAACACAACGGTGGTTACACGTTTTCTATTCGTTTGTTTCTCAATGCTTTGTTTGACGAATCCGGTTTTACGAAGACGATGTAACACTAAGAATTTGTGTAAATATAAAAAAGGGATCGAGACGACTGAATATGTATTATATTCCGATGCTGGTGGCAGAAGCTTGCAGCAATACTTTTACCAATTTTGAAAACAAAGTAAGAAATCTACACCTTTTCAGCTTTATTCTGCTAAATATGCTGAGATATGCTAATCTTTGATTCAAACACTGCAAACATAACAAATTGTCCTTAAGCGGCCCATACACTTTCAATCTAGTTGTCAACTTGTTATGTTGAGCTCTAGGTTGACCGTCTGTGGGCAGGTTGATGTTGAAATTTCATGTTGAGTACCAAGTTGAAGAAAAACATTTTTGGTGAGCGGAGCCTGATGTTGGCGACCAGGTTGAGACGCATGTGTGGCACGCTTGACGACATGCTTGTAAACATCAGTTGTTTTTTGGGAATTGTGCTGTCAACTTGTAAAAACTTGTGGGAAAACCAAAATAAAACTGATGTTTATCAACTTAGTTGACGTTGTTCGTGGGCAACAACCTTAGCCTAGTTGAGGACAAGGTTGAAGACTTGGTTGAAAGTGTATGGGCCGCTTTAGGCATGTTAATGCCATCAACCCAAGAAAAATCTTGAACGCATCTACTCGTGATGACGTGCATAAAGGAAATTATTGATATACTTTTATCAATTATATCAAAGCAGGAAATATACGCCCAACGCTACACTTTATAGTTCTTTAGTTGATTGTTTGTTTGTTTTCCTTTTAAGTGGAAATAGGGGAATGGAAAAGAATTTAGAAAGATACCGCTGATGGCTGAAATGGCCTCAAGATACTCCTCGCGCACATTCAAAGCAATGGAAAAATGTTAAAATGGAAATAACGAAAATATTAAACGGGAAAACGAAGAAAGCGATGAGATGCGACCACGACCCTTTTTTTTTACAGCGTCGGATTAACTGTTCAGCAACAGATTTTGGTGAAAAAGTAGATGACATAAAAAAATACGCATTTTATGTTAGAACAAAATCAAAAAAAAGGCTGATCAATTTATGAAAGTATAAAAATGCCGTGCAGGTGCATCATGTTTACCTGAAACTGAATGGCATAGATAGGGTTTTGAAAAAGTGCAAAGTCAACTTTCATTTCACTTTGAAAGAAGTCATGATTTAATTAATTAAGTTAACGTTATGCTACTTTATTGATGAATCTAAAGACGTGACTCTCATGAGTTTTGAGCAAAATGTTAACATCAGATTAGAATGTCTAATTAAATATGTTTGTGAATCATTGTAAATATCACGTGCGTGAGTGGCTATTTTTCATTAAATAAGTACATGTGACATACGAACATTTATAAGGTTTATTATCATCGCCGTCACACAGTCGTAAAGAAGCAAATACCCAAACGACCGATCGACCGATAAGATACCGAACGCAGAAGAATAAAATCATGTAGTGACCTTTTAGTCCTTTGAGACCGTCATTCATTGGTGATTTGGAGTTATATCAGGATGCTAGAACATACACCGTACTGTGCCATCATCGATTTCCTTTAGTGACTTGACTACTCTACTTGTGAGACGCAGAATCTTTATGTATACATGACTTGAATAGAATATCCACTTAACAATATCGAAGCTGTCTACTTTTATGAAACTAAACCGCAATGTCAGATAGTCGGATAGATATAAAGAGAGAATAGATGACATTTTATTATTTTCGAAGAAGCAATGTTTGTTTGTGTATTTATGTGGATATTGCTACATTTTGTATTTTGTACACTTGCAATGTACTGGATATGGATTTTTGAAGTAGCAAGTTCTTGGCAAGCGCTCAAATATTCTCTATTTATGCGATATATAGAGGAATATATGCCGTAAACAGCCAAATATTTTCTTAATTTTACTTCATGTGTAAATATTTACTTTAACTTATCGTTCATATGCCTTATGTTCTCCGAAAGGAAATTTTTCGTAGTTTGTGATGTATACAGAGCAGGACAGCACAAATTATGAAATTGAAAAATATGCTTATCGCAGGGGAAAGGGAGGCAGAATTTTTAAGGCCTATAGGGAGGCACGAAAATGGTTTGTTTCTTCTTCTTATCCGGGGATTGAACTCCAAATTTTCGAGTAATAGGCCAGGAATTTTTTCTACATTACCATTAAATATGGTAACCGATTTTGTGCAGTGATAATACTTGAATAAATATATTTTTAGGGAATGTCCTTTGCACAATTCCAAACTCTTTACGTATACTTCTATAAGATTTTACACTCTGATAAGCATAAATTTTATTTACAGATCTAACATTTAGAAAATATCATAAGACTCTTTTCATTGCGATTATACCTATGAATTTTCAGCGAAAGAAGGAATACATATTAGTTGAATTTCAAATTTACAAGAATATAAACTCCGTTTTCAATTCAATTTGTGAATTTTATGTGCATATTTGAGCGTAATTGTTTTTTAACTACGATTTATAACGTGACCCTTGTGTGATCCTTAAGTGCACCTAATCCCAATTAATTTATTATAAATTTGCCACAGTAAGGACAGATTTACATTTTTATTTACTTTCCGACCAATACAGGATGACCCAGCCCAGTTCCATTGTTACACCAATAAAAACTTTTTTGTTTGAGCAGATTCTAAAGGTACAAAATTTAATTTCATGCAAGCTATCTTCAGATTTTCAAAATGTGCGAAAGAGCGCGAAAATTGAGAAAATATGATAGACATAGTAATCATAGACAGAACATGCTCATATGTCATCGTGTGGGTTAAGAGTGTGTTTATCCAGGAAGGCAAATTGTGCTTTTGGGAGAGACAAAGCAGCAAAAATAGAAACTTGCTTTAGCGTGCTTAGTTTTTTTTAAGTTTCACGTTTCGTTGATATACAGCGCCAGCGGAAAATAAGTATTTTCTTCCTGCCTGAACATAACAAAGCTGGCAATGCTCTGTCTAACCTTACTATGTCTATGGAAAATGTCCTTATAAACACAAATTTGTACTTTTCGAAATTTTGACGTGTCTCCACGAATTCTGAAAACTGAATACGGTGAGAATCCTAACCGATTTTTACGACAGTGAATATAAATGCATCGTACAACTTTCCGATCATAGAATTTTACAGAGTAAATGATAGGAAAATTGTGCGGTGCGAGCAGAACCGATTTTTTTTTAAATAAAATAAAAAGTAGACCGCGTTGCACGGAAAAATATGTGTCTGCGTTTTGCGTTTGTGCAATACAACATTTTGTACTCCAGAAGTTCTCTTATTATGACATAGGGAAATTCTAGAGTTACGAGTTTTCAACTATAACTTTTATATGCATGTGGCTGTAAAAGTGAGGCGCACCAAGCAATAGTTGGTGTCCTTAATTCGTTTAGTTGTTAGCTGACTGTGAATTGTGAGTGGGTTATTACAAAGTGCAAGCCGTTACCAGTTACCGCAGGGATGTTATAGGAAAATGACATGTGCGTAGACGATTAAAAGTGCTTATTATGTCTATTAAATTTCTCATAAATTCTCATTACCACAAAAAGTGTGGGCGTACGATTTGCATGGTGTTCATTCTTTATTTTGTATTTTATCTATTTGAATTTGTATTCGTATCATGCTCGTGCATGTATTTTATTTTGTGTTGTCAGTTATGCTTTGGGCAAGCCTACCTGCTATAGCGGAAGGATCGCAGGATGACGAGAGCAACCCAAAAAGAAATTCAGTCAAGTTTATTTTGTGCTCTATTCAATAAATACAAATAACTAACAAGTTACCCATAACTAATGCAAGGAACACAATTATACATGGTCCTTCGAGCCGGTTGTTAAGGTATCAAAGGTTTAGCTATAATTTTCTGGGAAACAAAAAAGGTTCATCTCATTAACCAATTGGAGGCGCCAAAACAAAATCAAAAGGTTTTACACTTTATTTAAAATAATTTAATATATTTCAGTGGTGCCTTTTGGGAGTGCTAACTAACAAACTTCGAATGAATAGATAGATATAACATTGGTACCTCTATACCAAAATAAATAACGAAAAACTGGTTCGTGAAATATACTTTTTATCAGATAATTTATTTAAAAATGAAAATGTAATCAAATTTTATTCCGGTAAGAACTTTTGCCAAAGTCAGATTGGAATAAAATGTGCGAATGAATATTCGCATTCAAAGCTAGTTAAATTAGTTTTTTCACTCGCCGTTATTTATATTTTATGCGAAAACAGATTGGGGGATAATCAGATCAGTTAATCTGACTTTTAGTCCGCGTCTGTTATTCGGTACATTTAACGTGAAATCTAACACTCACTTCTTTGGAATGACCTCTTTTGGGGTAGCCCTTTAAAAGTTTTTCGAAACTAATTTCATTGAAACCACGAAAATGAAGGCTTTCCTAGAACTATACCAGCAAGGGTGCGCGGTACGCAAGAGCGGATTTGATTCATACTCAAAAATACTGAAAGAACCATGAAGTAAATCACGCAAATTGCACTCATACATTGGGAAAACAAATAAAGAACACGAAAAGGAATCGCTATACCTACCGCTACAATAAATATATCCCATTTCCTCTGCTATATTGACGATAGGGATGGTGTAGAGTAGATTGAAAAGAAGAGATTTCACCGGTTTTTGGATGTTTTCTACTTTTTTTTTTACTTTTTTATTCATCCGGCAGGCATAATTTCTTCACTGGTCGAACGAACAACATCCTGATGTTCTCAAACGTCGCAAAAAATAATAATTGATCAGTGAAATTGAAAAATAAACGACTTCTAATTGCTATAATAGAACATTTTCAATTATTTTACTTCAACCATGCTAAAAGATATTTAGAAAAATAAATCAAAGAATGTAAAAGTGTGCGTTCTAATTGCATTTTCTTTGAAGGATAAGCACAAAGGCAGCAAGCACACAATTCTTTCATTAACTTAGGTATATAGGTACTTTTGTTTCCATCCCCAAGAAATTTTAATGAAATAAGGAAAAAGCGACCGAACTATGCGTCCCAATAAAAATTTTGCACAAAAAGTTTGAAACAGTTTTGGCAGTTGCCGCAGAAAGTTATAATTTTATTTTGCGAGGGGTAACTTATTATATCATCAATCCTACTAAAAGCAAATCGATCATCTATTATTATTAATTCTATTCATATAGGTATACCTTAGAGCATGTTGAAATGAATTGAAACTGGAAGAGAACCGAGAGCTACTGCAACCAAAAAGGATATTAGTGGTAATCGTTCTTAATCGCTTCGATATTGGGGCACGGGGCATTTAATTGAATATGAATTTCCATCGCTGTTGCCTATGCTCATATAAAACATACCTATATCTATACCATTACAACGGCACACTACATTTATAATGAAACTTTGAAAATTACTTTCATCAATTAACTCGTTTATCCTTTAATGCAGGAGAAAATGTTGTTGATGCAAAGAACTCACTAAAAAGGCAAGCATTTCCGACAGCGTTTCAACTTGACTTAATTGTATAAATTTAGTTAATTCGTACTATTTTAATGGATCAACTTGTATCCACATTACCGTATAATTAGACAATGCTCGACGAAGACGACCAAGACCAAGGACAATGACACGGGTGGATGCAATGCTAGTAGAGAAGCGCGCAAGAACAAGAAATGCGCAATAGCGCAATATTATTTGCATTCGTATAGCTGGCAGAACAACACAGTAAGTTTCATTAGTGTTGTTTAATTGTTCAGCTACACTCATATTTTGATTTACTATCTACACTACACAGTTCTCAAGCAAGTATAGTTCTTGTAATTGGTTTATCGTTGCGACAACATCTCATAAGATGTTGACGCAACGGAGCACTGAGCATCAACACTCGTAGATTGTTTCGAAGACAATGCGAACATGTCCTGGAAAGTCCTGTCGAGGAAACATTACGCCACATCACTAACTCCTCGCATTATATATAAACTGGATAATAATGCGCGCGCGAGAGTCAAAGATAATGAATGAACAAAGTTGTTGTTTCGCAAAATAAAAATTACTATCAACAATAATAATATTTGCAAGGACGACATAAATTGTTTTTGTTTAGTTGTTGGTGGTGCACAGACCACGTTAGTATTTCTATTTACTATTAAGTCGTGCATCACGACAGTTAAAAGTTAGTCAAAGGGGTGGTTTTCCATTGTATTGTGTTTTAAAGTATCTATACATAGTTTTGAAGACTTTGAGATTCTGCCACGAATGTGTAATTTTCTTATTTCACTTGTGAATTGACCATACAAAATACTAAAATGGCTGTTAAGGATCAAACACATTACAACGCCTTGTGACGGCGATAAATATTTTCCAAAGTATTTATGCAGTGGAATTGAAGGAGAAGAACGAGTTCAAAAAACGTCTCATTTGTAGTGCCACTTCGACCCAGCTATTATTGATTGATGCAAAAACTGATGTAAAAAAATTTGATAAATTGCAAAAAAACTTGTTTCCTGTGTACATTACAGGACGAATTGCATGGTGGGAATTAAACTGTAGGCAATTGGGTCGTATATGTTTGTGTAGAATGTCAATAAGTACTTGTCGTCCGTGAATTTCGGACTAGTTGATGTAATAACGACAATGTGATAACCACCACCGGTTGCCGAATTGTTAGTTGGAAGTTCGTGGTGTGGTACGATTAAATTGCCTGGCCTATTGGTACTTATGCTTAGCCGCAACTCCGCATTCAAACATCCCTTCTACATTAAGAATACATATATTGTGGTAAAATGATATCGTAACACGCAATACAAAATATTTGTAGATACCTACATCCACTCGCTGTCACGTCATAATAAAGCTTTACAGAACAGAATGGTTTCCGAATTCTATGAACTTTCTTAAGTAAATTTATTTTATCGCAATGCATGTTTGAATAAAGTTGAAGGGACTTTTTGTTATTCTAACAAAGACGTATTCGATCGAATTCAGATGGTACATGTTGTGTTTATATATTTCTATTTACATGTCCTAAGCCTAAACCAACAGAGAAACAAATTCTCGTATAACACACAATCACAAGAAGCTAATTATTAAAGAGCAAGGCAAATGTGCTATTGACACATTTACACCCAAAAGTTGCGTGACCAAAACCCCAATTTCTGAACATTTATTTGACGCCGTTATCAGTTGAGGCCCTAATAAAGTTCCTAGATTTATAAAAATACTGCGATAAGAAAATTGTATCAGAAAACGGTAACCAAAATGGCGTAAACAAGCGATTTTAAATGTCGGGCAAAATAATGTAGCCAAATATAGCAAGTTAAATTGTAAAGAAACCTAATTTGCTTACACGTGCATTCAAGTATTTAAAATGGAGAACAAGGGCAAATTCATTTCATTTTAATTCATAACATTGCCTGCGGCTATATTTCGTTTGGAAATTCAAATATTCTCTGCGTGCAATTTCCTTTCTTATATATTTTTTCTATATTATTGATTAATTATCGAAAATTCCATCCAGCGTTTCGGTGGAACGCAATTTCTTTCATTCGGGGCACTTTGCATTTATAAAGCGCGACGACGTTTTCAGTTCTCAGTTATCACGGATCGCTTTGCTCCAATTATTCTTAAACCGCAAGTCATAACGAAATAAATTTCATAATTTTTTATAATTGCTTTCGCAAAAATTAATAACGAAAGAAACTTATGGCTTGAACTGATCAATCTAAATCTCAATCATAATTACGTCCGGTAAGCTCGCTCAAACTGATTGATCCTTACGTAGTTAGAAAGCCAAACTTTTTATAAACTTATCTGCATCTCCTGTTGAGACATCTTTTAAATCGGGAATTGTGGCGTGTGAGTTTGTTTATACGCGTATACCTACAAGAAGCAACTAAAGTTTGACGTTTGATTTATGAGTATAGGAAGGAGCGCACCGCTACAATTGGAGTGAAAAGAATAAAAGCCCATGGTTTTGTTGCAGTTCATCCGCATTACCGTAATGCCTTCTGATAGGAATGATAATTTTTAGTTTCTAGTCGAAGTCGAATGTGCAACCGAGTGCATCACAGAAGAACAGATTGTATCTATTAAGACGAATTATGCGGTGAACTAATGTCTGGGGCTGGGCACGAATCAAGGTGAAGTGAATTTGGGAGAGTCAAGTGAGCATCTATTTATAAGACTCATTTTGAAAAGGGATGTGCAGGAGATTTAACATTTAGCTTATGTAACACGACGTTTTTATATTTGTATTTACGAGCGGCCATCAATTATTCCAAAAAGTTAACGTATTGGTGCGCGCTGGTGGTTTCACATTGTTTCTATTTTGAGACACTTTTTATATGACATATTGTTCGCTCCCAGGAAGAAGAAGCTTTTCTTATATAAACATATTTCGCATTTTATCACGTGCCAAAATCACGAGCAAATAAATCACACAGATAAAGCCGAAGATATACCACATTCAAAAAATTCAAAGGCTAAATCCATAACGTTTAGAAAATAAAAGAAAAAAAATTGAAAAGAACTAGTAGTTATTTTTTGCCAGTGATGGAATTTGTCTATTTAAACATTTGACATGTCAATATCTTCCGGACTGCGGCATCTCAAATTAAGAGGATTTACTAAAACTGCATTTATTGAACTGAAGTCTGAAGGCATCCCGTTTTGTATTTATAAACTTAAAGATTAAAGATTGTTTTGAGGGCACAACATCTAGGCCACTTAGTTGGGCCCTTAGTGCATCTCCTGATAGAAATCCATGAAAGTAAATTCCGGATGGGAATCGAACCCAGAGTCGTGCGGCGAACTATCATCGTGCCTGCAGTCGACTACCTAGGCCCCTGGATTATGTTTTGGAAATTTAAATCCTGTTCGATTAAAATTTCTGATAAAGCTAAAATGAAAAATGTAAATTTCAGCAAGATCAGCTAGAAAAAATTATTCCTAAAAATAGATGGATGTTTGTCGTACTTTGTTTTGTTCGCATCAGTTTTATAAATTTATTTGATTTCAGAAAATTTATTAATCCAAACAATAGAAAGTGTACTAAATTAAAGTTTATTGTTTCCCAACATTCTAACGGAGTAAAATTCATAAACAGGCAAAACTGACCAGGTCATTAATTACTCAAACGTACATAGGCTAAATTTCAATTAGTTTTGATAACTCTGTATATTAATTAAGTGAAATTATAAGATCTTCACGGTTAATAGTATTTTGTTTCGAATTTAGATGTATTGAAATGTAGATTTTTGGAATTAAACACAGCTTTCTGCTTTGGTTTTCGAATACAAAAAACATATTGTATTCGTTTCGGAATAAATGAATATAAGTTAAAAGCGAAAGGGTGCTTGAATGTGCGGAGCGAGCGGTTTCACAAAGCCGACAGAATCCAAAAACTGTCAAAAGACGACGGTACAAAATTAATTGATGACAACTGTTTTCAATTTATTTCCATTGAAAAGAGCAGTAAGCGCGGGGACAAAAGGCAAAAACACCTTTGTGTTTCGAATATCAAGCGATTTGCAAACGCTTTGTCACTGTGGCTGGCACCTTGAATGTTCTTATCGATCAGAAAACCCTTGAGCCCTATGCTATTTCAATTGAACGCCTTCTTTCGAAATTAATTAGTCAGTTATCATATGCTTTGGGGAATAATTACGGTCGCAGCATGACAGAAATTAAAATAACGATTATGCTTTGCAAACTCTCAAAACTTTGGAAAGCGTGTTTCTACTAAGAAGTTTCAAGAAGGATAAAAAACTAGATACACGTTTAGATGAAATCGTAGGCTTTTAACCAGAAGATGGGAAGAGATATGAATAATATCATAGATTTTATTTTTATATGCCGCAAGGAGGCAACGAGCAATCCGCAAGGGGCATAGATCCTGAAAGCTCAATGGATTTTGACGAGAAGCCCTTCTAGTCGGACTAAGACGCTTTAAGAAAATTTATTTCTTTAATAAAAAAATGATTTAAACAAATCCTAACTTAAAATATGTGTTTTGCTTTTTTTGGTATCGATTATGATACTTAACAATAGGAATAGGAATATGCAGAATGGAGTGAATATTCAGAAAATGGCAAAAACGAATTGGAATTGGTATACAAATAATTCGTTTCGTTTGTATAGCGCAGCAAAGTTCCAGTGTTCGAATTAAAATCACAATAATGAATTTACATTACCGTACCGGACGCAATACCAACAGAGAATCGAATGATATGGTCCAAACAACGAGATATGAATAAACAAATTTGACGATCGATTTCACATCATGGGCGTTCGCTTCAGCAGCAATAATGAAAGCAATAATAACCACCCAGCACACACACGTTCAGAATACTTAAAATTATGCTCTGTATTCATTGTTACCATTCAGTTTCATGGTTTTCAGTTAACGGTTACAACATGTCCGATATCAATTGACACAAAACCAATTTCAATGAAACTTTTTCAAATATTTTTACCAAATTGCCGATCCATGCTTCCAGTTCAGGCGGAAATTCACAAGAACTACGTTTGACATAAATAGAAATAAGTGAAATGTATTTATTCACTGACTAAAATACAGAGATAGTTCATGAGAAATTCCGTTAGGAGCTAGAATTGTCAATTGAATCCTTTCCCTTTGCATGTGTGTTTCGCAACTGGTCAAAACTTTTCAATGGTGAGTTTACTGTACACAAATTATAAATTTTCAACATAAATTTAACACGATTGTGATACGTGAGAACACTAAGTTGAAAGGGCAAGAACGCTCAAGAGAAAAATTCAATTTTGCTCTGAACGAACACTGACAAGTATAGGTATAATAAATCGAGGCAATTCCAACAAACAAAAATGTTGTTGAATGAAAATGAAATGAAAGGACGCAATGATGAAGGAGCATTACCGCACCTGTTCCATAATACTTTACGATTTTAAGGATTCAATTAATTTCCATTTCCATGTAAAAGATCAGAGGGTATTTTTTCCTTTACGAGTCCTTAGATTTCCGTACACATAATTGGATTTAATACAATTAATTACACCCCACTCACATTTCATCTTATCGCGTGCACACAACATACATTTATGTCCCGGCTTTGTGTATAAGAATTGTACAGAAAAAATAAATAAAACTAAAGCAGGTGCGAACAAATTTTCGCTTTATATGTTTAGTTTTTGCTTCTTATGCGGTGCTTTCAAAGTGGATAAGGTGTATAAGGATTATTTATACTGAGAACCTGAAATAATCCTTCTTATAGCTAATGCGCAACGAAATCAGGCTTACATTGATACATTTTCTCGTTTACTTCAAGATTATTATCAAACTCAGAGAAAAATCGGTGCATTAAATTCGGAACGCACGCAACTTTCCGATTAGAATTCGTTTTACGATCGACGACTTCTACGAAATCTTAGTGGATATGATCGGAAAATTGTGCGGTGCGAATTTAACGCACCGATTTATTTTTGCTCTAATAATTGTTATATTTTCAGTCAGTGAAATTGACAAACACTTTGAAAGGGACCAAGTAATACTCACCTGAAAGTAAAAAACGTAGAGCACGGAATACTACAGCTATGTAAGTAAACGAAGTAAATTGTTGTCCAACTTTAAATCTTTAAAGTTGAAGCAAGAAAACTATGAAAATACTTACTTGTAAAATTTGATAGCAATCAAAATCAAGCATTTGGTAATGGTAAAGTTCAATAGTTGGTTGCGGCGGAAAGTTTAAGTTTAAACTAAAAACTTTTATCTTGGCGCATGCATTTCATGGCGATGATGATGCTGATTATGAAGGAATACGAACATACGAACATGTTACAAAATTTTGTTATTTGTGTTGAAAATTAAATTTCTACATACACATTGTGCGGATCTGACGGAAATTTGTGCGGAAATATTGAATAATTGTTATTTAAATGTTTGTACAGAGTGATTTTATATGTTTGAGGTCAGTTATTCAAATCCACACCATATACCGTAAATGTTTTGGCATACATACTTTGAGAACAATTTATATATTCCTGCAATTTTTGTAAGCAACTTTTATAATTCCATCTAAAAGTTGCATTAGGAAATCGTATTGCGTAGATTTTGTATTAAGAATTCAGCATCAATTTGATGGTTGAAAGTTGAATCGAGGGTAGTAGGTTTAAGTTTCACATCCTGACTGACGTTCAGTTTAAAGTTTTGAGCCGAATCATTCAACAAAGCCCGTCTAGGACTAGAATGTGTGGCGACGCGAACAAGGACGTTCCGTTGTAACCACCCAATCCGTATTCGACTCATTGCTTCTATACATAGGTATAACAAATAGTAAAACCCGAATTTAAGAGGATTATAAAGTTTCAGTAATCCAAATCCAAATCCAAATGAAACGGTGCGGTTCGTTCCGTTGCGGCACATTTCACTGAATTAAACTTGTCTATACGAGATAGGTATATAAGAGGTTAATGAGTATATAAGTATGGACCAATTCAGCGCAAAACGACTGTTAGTTACATTATTAATTTAAAATATGCAAACCTGTTGAATGAAACTGGCATTGCAACGTGAAAGCAATGCATTTGGAACTGTTTAACTCGTCCGTTTTATCATAAATCAAGACGTACATGTTCCAGTGCCATGTGCGTCTGCCATATATTGGCTTACAAAATGTGTGCCATGCTCTGTGCTGAATGAATATTTTTCTTCGGGATTATCCAAGTATATGAGCTTTCAGGGATTTATGAATTTATTCCAAGTGCAAAAAGCAAGTGAAGGCAAACTACATAAGGATATTTACAGCCCGAACCTGCCTCGTGCTTTCGAAACTTACAAGTACTTGAGGCCTTTGCCCAAAGGTACAAATTGATTTTGCAGATAGGTCAAATTAAGTGCTCTACCCAGCATTGCCTACACCGTAAAGTTACATAAAATACTGACACGGATAGTGTTATTTGTATGAGAGAAAAGATAATGGAGATAGTTCGACACACACGTCACAGATTTATTCGTAGATGCCACAAAATGTAAGATTTTCAGTATTAGGTACATAATCTTGAAATGTAACCCTCTCACGATTTATTTTGAAGTGATTTATTTATTTACGTTCGCGTTCCCGCAGGGGTTACAAAAAATCTTTTTTTTTTGATATTGGAAAACTTTGCATTTCGTTCACAGTTCACATTTGCGTTTTTTTACAGAAAATTCCCAAATCAACAATCGGGATCAAAATTATTGCAAAGGGGAGTTTAAGTTAACCCATAGTCAGAGTCAGAGCACACTTGGAATCTTCAATTATTTACGTTCTTAGAGAAAGCTTACAAGAAACCAAAATAACCACAAATAAGGAGTAAGGACGAAAACAATTTTCTAAAACATGCTGGTTCATGGTTCGTTGTCAGTTTCATGAACTTAACATTCTCACTTACTGTTTTTATGACTACATTGCCGCGCGAAACAATCAGCAAACTTAACTATCGTTTTCTTTAATTGTTTCGGTAATTGTTTTCGCAATGCGGATAGCTCTTCTGATTAACATCATTGATATTCATTATTTTCAGTATTAAATAATAAAGTACTAAAATAATATAATTATTATTCAGAATTAAAATTTTTGGTCCTCGAAATTGATAGAAGGGGAACAAAACAGCCACACGTCCAATTTATTTTTTCCACATACCCAAATCATCGATTAGTTAGTGAAAGATTAATTTTGTGGCATGAATAAAGTCGGTTTTAAAATATATCGTAATTATATAATTAATTAAATTATAATTAGTTTAAAAAAATTGTGTCAAGTTGAATTTAATACGACGACCACATTCGCAATAGTTTTAGTATTAATAAATTTTGCATCCTGTTGGTAAGTCCCGAAAGACTAAAAAATTCGAAATGCCCGCGCGACTTGCACGGTCTCGGTCTCGAAGAAACCATTAAGAATAAAAAATAGATTGATTTATCAAGAGGCCGATTTATAAAAAAAGGAGCCCCTGCCGTTGTCGTTTCGTTGTACCGTCAGCGTCTACAGCAAGATCAAAATAAAATGTGTAAAACATTTTTCTTCTTCTTTTCGGCTTAGTCGTATAATAGGTATAGGCACGTAACAAATTCATTTGCGCAACGACGCCTCATGAGAGACCATCCCGAGGTGTTAATCGTTATCGTTTCTGAAAAAGTTGGAAACACTGTTCGTTTATTGACACATCTAATTGCTCCGATGCGAAGACGCGGACGGAAATAGTTCAACTTTATACTAAACATGTGTTGATGATACAATGTCGAAGTGCATTAGCGAAGGAATGTATATGTCGATATTAAACAGACAGACGCTCTCGCCTCGGTGCAATCAAAATGCAATCGAGAATTAGAGCTTCTTTTATGTGCACATGCACATGGACACCAAGCAAATGGTCGACTTATCGCTCTTGTTGGTGTCAATGACATAAAAGTTTATAGCCCAGTAAACAGACCAACAATTACGTCTTCGAAAATAGCAATTTCCATTTTATACATGAGTATAAAGGAGTCTTGCAAATAAATTCCGAAAAGGACGTACCCACTCGCCTTCGTTTTCCCTGATTGAAAATGATAATTAACTTCGTAATTAAGTCCGCTTTTTTTTTGTAAGTAACAGCGTGCATTAAACAAGTATTACTTGCGCAAGAAGAAGCACAAGTGGTAAACTAACAAACCATCCGAACTGATAGATGTAAGCAACCGACTTTAACGGGTCACTTGGCAAAGAGTATACAAACTTATCTGTAACCGCCTACCAAGGATCAGAGAAAAGCAAGTAATCTGGAAAACATACGCTGTTCTTAGCTTAGATATGAGAAATTTAAACGCTGCTCACAGGAAGACGCGCAATAACTGATGATCCAACCCCCGAACATTTACAATTGCACCCACACCCATCACGGACCCATTACCCTCACGAAAGACGAGAGAGTAGAGGCGAAGGAAAGAAAAAGTCATTTAAATTATAAAAGAGATTGTTGGAGGGTATCAATTGACGTCAGTTGTTATAAGAATGGCTGGTTATAGTACTTTAGATGATACTTATTTGTTTGGATCACACAATTGAAACGCATTTGTTTAAATAGTTACAAAAAAACAGTCACATATGTTTAGCTGTTAGGAAGACGGGAATCGCGGAAATTGTCCCCGAAAAAAAAATACAGTCGAGGCCAGAGGAGGCGCGATCCTTATTAATTCATGATTATACATATAGATATGCTAAAGAATGTCACTTTGTTTTCAAAAAGCATTTTTACAATTCGTATGTTAAAATAATGAATGTGCTTGTATGCCTATAGTTGGGAGAAAGTGATGGACGCGCACGATTTGTTATTGTTTGGGATTTTGATCGCGTTGTTAAGCTTATTAGAATCAGACGCTCATGTATCTAAAAATAACAAATATTCAGCATTCGTAAACCCGCCGATGATGCTTTAATGAAAAAACAAACTATACCGTCTAGCCTCTAGAGATTTTTGAAGTTGCTTGGAACTTTGGTGGCTTAGTAGTCCCATAAAAATATTTCGGTGGCGTGTTTGTGTAAAACTCGGGTATATTTCTTCTAACTGTTTTTTTTTTTATATTTACATTCTTGCAACCAAATCTAAATGTCTTTTTTAAGGGAAATAAAAGTCTTCTTAATTATGTACTAAAAACTTAATCACGTGTCTCTAGAAAACAATTTTTTTTCTAAAAGTGCTAGAAACCAAATCGCTTTTCTGGGATTATTAGATCAAAGACTTTTTTCTTCCAGTTTTCCACAGTTAGTTATGTATCATTTGCATAGAACACTTTGCATATACCTACAGAATTAGATGTAATACATAGGTATAAACTAGGAACTAATCCCGCTGAACAGGAAGGTGCGACCCCTCAGAAAACGGCCGGTACTATCGAACCGCGTTCGGTGGGCGTTGGGGTATACGAGTAGTGTGGTGAACTTGGAGATGAGGAAAATCCGTTCTCGAAATCAGGCAGCCAGCCTTAAATGCATTAATCACGGGCAGCAATCGGTTTGCAATGTTCTAAATACCCCTTGGTCCAGGTCCCTATTCAGGTTCTTGCATTTGAGCGTCGTATCAACTCCCAACCATCCCACAATGCAACCGACACCCGTCTACGTCTACGAAATTGTGTTGGGGAGTTCGTTGGTTCGTTGGCTCTGCAGTTACTTTTGAACACACAGGAAAAGAAAAAATATATCGCTGGAGCGTAAAACACCGACGAAGCTGGCCGACAGCCAACATTTATTTAAATATGAATCACGGAAAAACGCAGCATTTATTTTAACAATGGATATCTTTAAAAATTCCTAATTATTATATTAACTAGCAGTGACAACGAATTCTCGTACAATTTTATCATGAAATTGTCAAAATTACTTTTTCTTAAGGGGCCGTCTAGTAAAATTAAGCATATCCCAAATTAATGTTAAACTTGAAAGCATTTTTCTGGAAAACTATCAACTCGACTTTTTTCATTCAAAAGTTATCTACTCATTTTTTGCTTCACATGAGTATCGCCCATTATAAATATTTGCAATTTCTATCCTATAATGCATTGGCTGAAGAGAGAATAAACTCCTGCTCGCTATCTTTCTCTAAAAATTTCATGATTTTTATGATTTCCGAAAAATCATGTGACGGAAGTGGGGAACGGACTTTATACCTAACATTTTCATTTGTGCAAGTAAAATTATATTGTTATTTTTAGGAAATGCTACATTTGCATATAGCCGGTAGTTATGTAAACTCTAATCTTATTTATAGCACGATATAATTATCATCAACTAACTAGCATTTAATTATTGGACAGTTTGCTCGTTACCGAAAAAAATCTCGGACATGAGAGTGGCACGCATCATGTGATAATACCGGAATTTTAATTAAAAATGAAACATCGCGTAAATTTTTGTAATATCTAAATATGCGCGCAACGCTGTGACAAAAAGGACGTTTCAATTGAGCTCTCGGCTCTCGGCTCTTCTATGAACATGAACAGAGCACTCGCATTAAGGCATTACATGGATATGGGCATGGAAACCACTGAAATGTATTCAGGATTCAGTCGAATTCATTCAACATGCTAACATGCGCTTAAGCCATATATGAATTGTGAAATGGATTTAGCTGATTATAAATATCCGTACCACGACCAGTTCCAGTCAGCATCAAAAGATTCACTATGTGTGTTGTATTGTGTGCTGTCGTTTATGCGTCACGTGCATTTCCTCGCGTAATGCTCTTTTTAAATTGAACAATTATACGTGTGTGTTAAAGCCAGCATTAGAGACGGCTTGGATTTATTGAAATTGCAACATATTCTGTGTTTAGCTGGAACATAAAGAGCCATCGAGATCAACGCAAAAGATATTTATGCGCTTACAATGGACTGGAGTGTTGTTTTCATCGAACGGGCACAATCAAAACTAAAAGCTTGATGTCTGTTTGAGTAAAGTGAAAAGGAAAAGCAAAAACAAATCCTGAATATGTCGAATTCTCTTTACGTTTACAATTAGTTGGGAATTCTTCATATGAGAAACGAAAATGTAATAATTAAATTCTTCTATTAAACTTAGAAATTTATCACTGTGTGTGTGTGTGTGTGTGTGTGTGTGTGTGTGTGTGTGTGTGGGTGATTTATAAAGTTTATGCTTACAATGCAATATTGTTAGTACCATGTCGTTAAATTTTTCAGTAAACTGTATTTTTTTTATTCATTTTAACGATTCACAATCGGATGATCATTTGTGTGACTTTGACAGAGCGATCTAGCAGTTTTATGGGACTAATTTCTGCGGTACGTAAAGAGATTCAGTGTAAGTGAAACCGACAGTTTTATTCCACTATTCTTGACTCTGGAGATACCCAAACGATCCCAGCAATCTATTACTCTCAACTCGATTATATTTCGCTATACAGATACAGTTACAAAAGGATCTCTTATTCAGAATTTTTACATAAAGTCACGTCATACAGGAAAAGCAAATAGATATACAACTTTCAAATGAGTGGAAAAATGAAAACTTAAATCCGTGCACGGATTGTTGTGGTTGTTTGCGAGTTGGAGTGTTTTTAGATCAAGTAATGAAAATCGCAACTCTCAAATCAATACGCGGAAATGTCCCCGGAGTTGAGCCGTGAGTGCGCAATGCAACCATAAAATATTTTTATTCGGTCATGATCGAAAAAGCATAAATAAAATGCAGTTGTTTTCCCAAATGTAAAAATAAATTCACACTATGCAACTTTTAGAATTTTCATTTTAATGACTGGATATTAACTAATGGACTGACATTAGACCGACCTGAAAATTTGAGCGAACACCCAACAAATTTTAGCAAACACAAAAATCTTTCTAGCATTTTTTAAATATTCGATTTGATCTAGAACAAGGAAAAATAGCCTCTTTGAAACGTTTCTTGCAATTTGTCACATTTTAAGTATTTTTTGTTTCTTTTGTGTTATATGTGTTTCCCAAAATTATGCGATAATATCTTCACGTAAATTACTCACTTACATCTGCAATTTCGAAGGGGAAACTACTAACTGGGGGTGCGATAATAGCGGGAAAACGAGTTCAAATTAGCAATGTGCACCAAAAGTCAACCATCTTCCTTGAAACTCCAAATTAATTTGCTTCTGAGTGTTCGTTCAGCAGCCGCGTGAAAATTGTTGAATGCGGATAGGGAAGCCGACCCCACACGTTTAGATGATTGTGGATTCAGGATTTCGTTTCGTCGACGTCGACAAAAATCGAAAACGTGATCTCCTTTTAAACTCAAAAAGGACGAAAATATGTTTTAGGGGATGTTACGGTGTATTATATTCTTTATACCTGGGTAGGTACGTAATTTAACAATGGACTTGAAAAGTTAATAACTAATTTCGCTATGAAAAGTCTGTTTCTATTTACATAATTCCCAGTCTCATAATGTTCGAATAAGGAAAATGTCATCGTGGTTGAAAAGTTATTATGTATGTGAAGTGAATTACAATGTGATGAATGCCGGGTGTAAAATACCAAACAACAAAACGCATCCGACTCCTATTCCAACACCGTCATAGCCGTCACAGGTTAACAGAAAGTATTTCAAAAATGACTCTCGTTACGTAATATACTAAATTACGTAACGAGAGTAGAAAGAAACAAACTACGTAATAACTAGCGACTCAAATTAATTCTTTAAAAATAGGTAAGTGCCTTTTTCCTTTTCACGTAAATAGTCGTAGAAAATTGAAGACAATTGTTTCGTCTACTCTGCACATATTTGAATTCAAATTTAGTTTAGTTTATTTATTTACTAAGAAAGCGAACAAAAACACAATCATTGCATGGACAGGAGCGTAACTACAAATTTGTGGTCACGATCAAAATCCACAATTTCCATGGCTTTGACTTGTGTCCTGTTTGAGTTTCAACTGTTGAAAAGTAATTACACCACTGGGCATGAGACGATGACACACACCAACCAGAGCTGTTTGTTTCTTCACTCTATTAGTATTTTTCACTCTGAACATACAAAAGCGCTCGGTGAACGGAACCATAGAGTCAACATCACACAAAAATAATTTAAATTGTTTGCGAGTTAGACCTTTGACAAATGATTTGAGTCGACAGCTATGTTCCGCTGCATGATTAATGCGCACAGCGTTCGTTATTCTTTATAATAGAATGAGAAGTAATTTAATTGGATGCTCCTTGCCGCACCTTTTCTGGAACATTGGGAGCTTTATGAAAAACACAAGGTCCACTCTTATTAAGTATAGAAATTCAGATTTTTAAATACGCGAGTTATTTTCTCTTCAAATAATGTAATGGAAATAAAATATGAATATACTTATGTTCCCGTTCCCATCCCATGAGACAATCGAAAGGAATGGGTGTTAATTAAATCTTTTCCACCTTTTGTATACCTATTACCCAACAAGCTAACGCGTCGTAAATACAAAGCTGATGATAAAAAATCAATTTCTAAATTCACTAACCATGTTGTTTCCGTACGTGTGAGTTGAGAGCCCCGGGGATTTTAATTTATGAAAGTTTAATTAATTAAGTAATTTCATTATTTATTTAAATATTAAATATATATATATATATATAACGCCTTCGGCCGAATAAAGGATACGTTAAACGTGATGTAGCATGTTCATAATTAAGGACCATGAGCAGTGGCGGATTTTGTTTTTATGCGGTGCCCCAAGCGGTCAAGTATAAAAAATATTTAATACACTTTTAATTCTTAAAGCCAAATAAAAAAAAAACGCGGCCGGTTTACTACGGAAATTCGCCACTGACTATGAAAAGCGTTAAAAAGCGTTAAAATTCAAAAAGTTACTGAAAATAATTAAGTTGCTTTATTGAAGTAATTAATGGCAATTTATCCTTTGTCCTTTCCAAATGTTTGAAACCAAAATAAATGTATGTTGTTATTATTAATAATAATATAGTTTTATGTCCAAGTTTTGTCAGAAAATTCTTAATTGTGTATGCGCGATGCTCACAACTTCCCCTATTAGCTTTTATCTAATCTATAAAAATATATAAGGTTTTTACGCGAGTGGCAAACACTTTTTTTTCAGTGACTAATGACAGCAGTGAGTGAAAGCGAACATCATATAAACAAAAGAAACAAGGCACGACCAAAATAAGAACGAAGATTGTCGATCCATGACTTAAAGCGCTAAAATGAAAGAAATGTGCCACATGTAAGAACACATTTTTTATTGTTTTTTTTTTCGCTGAATGTCTTACACTGAAATGAAAAAAATCTTATCGCCAAGTGAACTACGCCATGCACATCGAACGTGTCTGAATACTTTCAACTTTTGGGAACGGCAAAAGTTTTATTTTTAAATACTTAGTTCATTACCCTATCAATTCCAATTTTAGTTATTGAGCTGATTGAACAAGAAAACAAATCCTCTGTACCAACACGTACGGTTGTTATAATTTTTTGAAGGCATCAGGTCTAAAGGAAAAGTATTCCAAAAGTGTACATCGTTGAAAAAACTTTAAAAGTATCATTTTTGCATCATTTTACAGTCTTCTCTTGGTAGTCGCATAATTATCATGAAAACGCGCTTGCTTTGTCATTGTTCTGCCCGAAAAAAGTGTAATCTCAGTCTTAAAAACTTGGAAAAGTTTAAGTGATTAGAAAAGATATTCATTCTTTACTTTATACAGTTTCGTTTTATTATACAGTCGACCAAGGCAAGAAAATAAAACGATGACGAGGAGAAAGAAACTTGATTTAGTTTTTGAAATATTTGAAAGATTTTGAGTTGCAAATTCTATTTCAACTACTTCTTTGAAATATATAAATATGTATAAAAAGGATTTACACGAGAAAGCGTGGAAATCGCAAAGGGAATTAAAATTATAGAATAAAAATAAAATCACGAGTTTCTATACTTAATAAATTTTACTATCTCTATCGAAATTTACTTTTAAGATTCATCTAGGGAAGTACCAATAATTCTGTTTTATTTAATGATAAGTTATATATAATTTGAAACCTTTTCCGGTTTTATCTGATAAAAATGAATTATTAATGAGAATTTCGCTTTTAAGCTTCGCTATCAAAAAGAAAATGGTGTTTTGCAAACGTCGACGTCGACATGAAATATGTTTATGTATATTATGATATTATATGTGTCCATAAAAGGTTATCGTTCATATATTTTTAAAAGCGTTTGAAGTGCTGAAATTGTATCTATCCTTCTAATCAATTTTGGCGCTACGAAACAAAATTCTTACGACTTTATGTAGCTGCGATAATTCCTTATCCTTGTGCTTTTAACTTTTACGAAATCGCAAAGCTCCCAAGTTATTAAAAATTGCTTTATGAATATTTATAAATTGCAAGCAGTTATTTCTTCGACTTCGACTGCGGCGCAGGCAAAAAATGCTTCTTAATTGAATTTCTCTCATTATGAAAGTTGGTTTAGTTTTGTTACGATTTAATATTTTGGTTTGGTTTGATTTGGGCTTCAAAAACGAAACTAAACTAAAATAACCAAACCAAACCAAACCAAACCAAACCAAACCAAACCAAATTAAATGAGAAAGAGAAAGAAAAAATAACACGAATTGAAAATTTCGACTACGATTTGTTCGTTTGTTCCAAAAGTAATTGACTATCGGGTATATCGCAATTAATTTTATAGCTTAAAGGCGTCTATAGTTAAAAATGATATTTTGCTTTTCATTATGGCTGGATTCAGATTAGATCTCAATAAGGTGAGCATGCGGTTTTATTGTTTGGTCGAATTGGTCGAATATTTCGATAGAATCCACAAGACCAAATAACCGCAAAGGTCAGAGACATGAGATATGGGAAAGCAATAGGTCGCACAGTCAATAAAAACGTATGGGCAATGTTTTACTGCCCATCAAGTGCGTTTGTTCAGCGTGAGCAATTTAAAACTTGAAAATATACTATACGGTTCCCAAACAATAAACATGCAAATTTTAACATGTGTACCAAAACGCAAATGACATTTATCGAGTTTGCTTTAGTCAATGTTGTTTTTTGAAAGACGAAATCGGAAACACAAAAGGCTTATCCCGCCTGATAGGCTTTACCGGAAGTAATTTCGTGTGTTTTATTGCAAATTCCGGTGGTGGGTGACTTCATCCAAAGAATGTGTTTATCGTTTTATCGATATGGAAATGAACCCGGATCGATGTCGTCTTCCTTCGTTATCTTCTTGTTCAACTTCTTTTATCTATATTAATCTATTAAAGTCCCAGTGTCACAGATCTTTTTGATAATCGAAACACATAAGATTCCAGTGTGATTCTGGCTGCGAAATTGATTTAGGAAAAATACATGTTTTTTTATATTCAAATCAGAGATGGCTACAAGTAGAAAATTTAAGTATTCGAAAAGTTGTGCTGTACGAACCCGTAGCGATTTTTTCGTATGATCCTTAGTTGAGTCAAAAGCAGTACCGGTTGTGCCCCGAAGCAATCCTGAAATGTCGGGGTCCATTTTGCAATTTATTTTTTGAGTTGATTCGTTTTCTTCCTCTTCCGGCAATATAGGTAAATCTTGATTGTAATTTTTTCTTACAATATCAAGTCAATATTAAGTTTTCTCTCTGGTTCTTAAATTGCTCAATCAATTTGTAAAAATTTCAAAAAAGTAAACAGAGTAAACTTGCTACTCAGACGTTTCGGTTTCGAATCCTCTACTACCAGGAATTTTTTCTATCTTATAACGAACAAGCTCGAACACTAACAAAATTAGGATTGGACTTTGAAATATGAATGTAAAAGTAGATTTACACTTTTAAGAGGCAAATACAAATCGAAAGTACCAAGAAATTAAAAAGTACTTAAGTCCAATTGTTCAATTCAAGGATAAGAAAATTTTGGATTTTGTTCTTAAAAGTTCTTTTCTGATTCTGATTAAAATTATGAAATTGTGTGATGGCATAACGACAAATGATGCACATGAAAAGAGCGCAAAGGGAGCTATATTCATCCAAAAAAGTAAAATACGAACAAAAAGAGACAAAACAAGTTTTTTCCTTCTTTTTTCTCCAACGACTAATCCTTTGAGTTGAGTTCGCTTTTTGTAAATTTCAAAGCCTTCAATATTCGTCCTGGTAAAGAGGGAGAGTAATTGCAGTTCGCGACAAAAGAAAGGAAAAATTGTTATCGACCATGAGCGCAATTAAAATTGAAAGCAGCAATTATTAATATTTCTTATTTATTGTTAGGAAATCGCCTGATGTGCACATGTTGCATTCTCACAAAAGGATTGTAATATTCATCAAATATTTCTAGTTATAAATACTATAGGAGTCAAGGTGTAAATAAGTTTTATAGAAATTGATAAGCGAATTATAATAATTTAAATATACCTTCACTCAAAATACATGCGAATATCACGTAACGAAATGAAGGGGTAACAACAAGAAAGAGTTGTTATAAAAAGGATCAATAACGAATAACCGGAATAACGATAAAGGAAAACAAGATAAAATAAGAAAAGGACAGGACACGATCCTGTGTGCTTACGTAAACATCTATCTATTTCAATATTTCAACATAAAAAGAGCGTCCGAAAATCTATGCCCTATATCCGCTATCCTTTTATGCTGTATAAGACATTATCCTATAGCATTTATGTTCACTATTTTGCTAGGGAACTATTAACACGCACTAGACATAACAAGCAAAACTATATTTTATAATTGGAAAATGAAGTAGGGTCTGGATCCTGGATACAACTTTCCCTCTAAGCTGCGCGCGCACGCACTCCCTTTGCCCCTGCCGGGCACAAGAAATATTTGCCGCGCACAAGAAATATTAGCTGAGAGCTTTTTTTTTTGGTCACCGCGCCTTCTCGGATACAGCATTGATCAGTCAAATTATTTTGGCTCAGTCAAATTATTTTGCGCGCAGTGCGCATTCCGACTTAGAGGGAACATTGCCTGGATGTACTCATTATGGTTAAAAGTATTACATATATATGTATCTTTTTCTGGTTCCTGGATCACGTAAATCAAGTTACCACATAGCCCTAGCCATAGCGCATTGAAAATTCGTTGCAGATGAATGAACGCGGCTTGGCTTGGCTTTGGTTTTCCCCTCTTCCTCTTTTCACGCAAAAAAGAATGAATGAAAGTGAGAGTAATATGCGCCTCGCCCTACCTATACATGTAGGTTTCTTTCATCCTTGTAACCGACACGTTTTTACTTTTTTGTAGCGTTGTTCGAAGCATCAGCATCGAGTTCTCAAATCCCGGGACGCGTTATGTGAATTTATATGACTGTATAGGCGCAAAATCTAATGAAATACATGATAACAAAGCAAAAATCTTTTAACATTTGCGTTGAGACGAAGCATATCTATATAATTAATACCAAGAAAACTAAGGAGTGGCAGGACGAGATGCAGTACCGGATCCGGATTATAAGATGGCCGAAAATCGAGACAATACGTCACGATGTGCGGTGTTATTTCAAATTCAGCGTAATTTCCGGGATTAACCTTCTTTGGGGGTTTAAGCTTTATACGAAAACCTTAATCTGTCACTGACTAGATGTCCTAATGTCCCAATACAAAGTCACTGAGTATAAGATAATAAATTGTCATATATAAACAATAAAAACATCTCGAATGCCATTTTACATTTTACTATATGCTCGTTTCTCACAATTTGCTTGATGCACGATGTGCACATCCTTCAACTGTGTTTCAGTACTTCTTACATTATCATGTTGTCATGATGTCAACGAACGCATCATGTTTTAATGGTGATATATTTCAGGGAAACTCATTCGTGTTAGAGAACAGAACGCGGATGGCAGAATGAACACCATTCTTTCATGTTAATAGTAAAGTATCCTCGGCAAGTTCAATTATTACAACATTATATAAGATTGTAAATAAAACATGCAATTCTTTAGTTTCATATTAATAAATGGAAGCTGTAAGTTTTGCTGAGCACTAAAAGTCATCGCTGTTAAACTCCATATTTTTAATACATATAAGTTAAAGAAATGGTTACCAGACTTTTTTGATTCACGCAGAATTTTTCACGATGCAGCAAAAAATAGTTAAAACATTAGTCATTATTACCGGATCCGTTAGGGTTGTAAAGGATATTTATAGATAATTCGAATATTTCGCGGCCCCAATTTTGGGAACCACTGAGCCAGAAATATATGTATAATACTTGAAGAATTTTTTATTGTTATATTTGCAACTTAACGTTTTATGCAACTGAAGTTGACGAGATAACCATCTCGCTGTAAGTTGGTTTCTTTCCTGCGAGCGCAATAAAGAAACTTTAAATTTTATCAACTAAAATTTTTATGCATTAAAACTTTTCTCTTGTAGATGTGATGTAGATAATGTTCAAAAAAACCTGCAACAAATCTGGAAATACATTCATATAGAAGTTTTCGTTTTCTCTAGGAAGAAAATTTGTCAATTTACCTCGCAATCACCACCCCTATATGAAATCATTAAAAGTATCCCTATAATGTGAATGTAAACACGCGATGGATATTTTTATGTTTTATGAAGTCTAGACATAAATAACGTATTGAGTCATGTTTAGACTCTTATATTGTGTTTGAATTCATTTATTCAAGTCCGCAAGTAATGCGCCGCCACAAAAAAATGGAAACACATAAAAATCGGGCGCCGGGGCTAATATTATTACATGTCATTAAATGCATGAATGAACTGAACTGAATTACGACGCCAGTTCGGTCGGTGGTGTAAGATAATGTGACCATCCACGAATCGTGCAACCAGTGAATATTACCAAGCCAAGCATCAAACGTCCTTAGGAAGGAAAACAAAAATACAAGAGTCCATTACAATTCAGAGATTTTTGAAGGAGAAATGCGCGTAATTTACTTCTCGTAATAAATCACCAGAGACCAGAGACCAAGGAGAAATCATAAAAAAAAACTTTTGTTTTATATAGGAAAAAAACAAGATACGCAATGGCTATGTTAACATTCATACGTAACCGAATCGAGACCACCGGAGCTAGAGCACTTAAAGAGGCACTACTTCTATTAGGAACAGTTGTGTGACAACATAGTTTAATACATAAGAGAAAGGATGGCGTAGGGTTAGCTTGGTACGAATTTTAACACAGACGTTGCGTATCTAGATATTCCTATAAACAACGATTAAAATGAATAAGAAGGAATTTCTGGGTAACGTGTGACGAACACGCTGATGAGTTTAATCATCGCATAATGAGAACTTTTCCGAGTCATTGCAAAATCTTGTATGCACGTATTTAGGTTACAAGGACGTGCGGTATGTTAAATCACTTGTATCTTGTTTGAATGTGTATTATATGATTACGAAGGGTCACATCAGGGTAAATATTTAAGCAACACCGCACTACGTTTACATATTACGATGTTACACATCTCTCAGTCTCAGATACACGCTCGGAATGTTCCATAACCATAGAAATCTTATGTTTTAACTGGAAAGTTCTTCGGGACTCGGTCCCGCAGTTAAACTAACACAAGAAACGATTTATCAAGGAACCGCCCGTTTATTTCTAAACTAAGTGAGAGCTAATTAAATTACCGTCATTAATTAAATATATCTTGCGATTTCATGACAGCTCTTCATACAAAAACTTATACATGCGAGTTAATTTAAATCCCGCGAGCAAAGACGATCAAAAAATTACTTTAGAATTTCCAAAATCGATAAATCATTGAGGTCTGATGTGGTTAAGGTTATATTAAACTGAAAAAATGTTAAAGAAGTGGAAAGTAACTTCACATCGCAGTTTTATTTTAATTATTGTGCGACTAGTTTCGCGGCATCTATTATTACAAAAATGGAAATTATGGAAGTTATTATGGAAAATTTGTTAAATTTATAAATTCAATTTACTGAATAATATGATTTTTATAGTGCCTGATGATGCGACCATAGATGTCGCGAAACTAGTCGCACAATATTTAAAATAAAACTGCGATGTGAAGTTACTTTCCACTTCTTTATTACTTACACAACATCACCTCTTGTTCCCAATTGTGATATGAAAAAATGTTGTGTTGCTTAAAGTTAACTGTAAACAAAAATTGTATGTGGATGCCTGCCTAAACGTCTGATTTGAAAAACCGTACATATCATTCTGTCTCCCTTGATTTATTTCTATTTCCAATGCTATTTCGGACCGATATTATGGTTGTGTATACACATATACATTTTGGGCAAGTATTTCGTTCGATATAAGTGACCGGGTCGGCCGGAAATTGAAAAAATAAAACGACAGAGCTGCATCACACCAAGGTCCATCGAGCGACGGACCTTGGCAGCACACCACCAAGCAAGCACACATGTTCTTTCGTTCTTCACCTCCCATTTAGGCTTTGCCAGCGAAGCAGCCCACACGCAAAATTCTCTAAAAATTCACTCATTTGTGTAGGTATATTAGACGCCGGCTGTAGTGGTAGTAATTCAAAGAAGGGGGATGATGATAGGAGCAACTGATATAGAAGAAAATGAAATCACGTTTTGCAATTGCTGCATATGCCATTTATTCATAGCGCGTCCGTTTGCTTATATACGAAAGCTATTTTTATTTTTTCCTGCGTTGGCGTAACAAAATCATAAAAACTTTCGCCCAATGAAGAAATGAAGAAAATAATGTGTGGAGGCAGGACAAAATTAAGGATCTGCTTTAACTCACGAACATCCCAAAAGTAGGAATATTTACAGCATAAAAAACACGTTACTTTACTTCTGAATTAGGTACAAACCGAAATCAATGGACTGCGCGTATTATTATGAAAGAAGTCATAACTGTCGGCTGACTGGAGCTATAAAATCGATCGCGACCGTTGTAAACTAGAAGAAAAGTTGACAAAAAGTTAACGAATATACGCACCTATACATATAGGATTTAAGGGTTCAAAAGAGTTCAACGCCTTTAAACGCGAGTGGATGGATTCCTAACTGCTAAAGTTATATAAGAACTAGTTATGCAACCAATATGAAGCAAGATACTCAGGAATTTCATAACTTTAAGAACAAAATTATAGCGCATCTATTTTGGTAGTGCAGGAGGAAATTTTGAAATTGTACATTTCTCTTTGTAATTTCGATTTGTTTGGTCTGACGCTGCCGAGACATGCAAGCAATGAATCTAAGAGGATAACGTAATAACCGGTCATCAGTAATACGCACATTCACACACATGCATAGATACACACATACACAGTGTGGTCATTAAGCTTACCAATAAATCATGTAACAACGCGCCAGTTACTGATAGGATTTCAGTTTAGTAACATCTAAATGCCCATTTGTTACATTACGCATCCCGGACGGGTATGGGTTGTGATATCTCTCTCTTTTTAAGATAAGGCGTATTATCGCCCCCTTTTAGGACTATAGCGCAAATGTTTGTTCTTGTCCCAAAATGTTCAAAACTAACTTGTTAAACGACGTCGTCCAAAAAAAAAAACTGAAATTGTGGCACTCCGTAAACTTTGCACGAATTAATTTCGTTAAGCCAAGTCAACGAGTTTCTTTTATTTAAATGAGGTTGTTAGTTTTTCAAATGAACTGCCAACTAAAAGAGAAGAAAGTACGCGAGTTGGAAGCCCAACTACCAACTAGAAAAGCGTGAACTACATAACAAGTGCACAACGTAAGTATAGTACTTCTCGATTGAAATTTATTATTTCTTTTTTTCCGAATACAGAGCATGTCCTTCCTTTTTAACAGCACTTTTTATCCTTCAATTTTTGTTTCCTTATTTGCCATCCGCTTAATAAGGAAGAAACGGGAGGCGATTTTGAAATGAACGAAATAATGCCTCACATTTTACAACTTGGAACATTCGAAGACTGCACTCAAACTCAAGGATGTACTTTGCCGCACTGTTTTACATACCGCAACTGCGACCGACAATGATGGTGCGTAAGCGACCGACAAGAGTTTTCGCAAATTGCCTTCGTTTTTTTATTGTTGCCGATTCTCGTACGCAAAAACGACTTGAGAAAATTTTATATTAATACCCATTGTAATCTAATTTGGAAGCGCGCAGTGCTGGTAAAGTTTGCAAGAAAAGAAATTGAAGGAGAATGATGTAAAGCGGAAGAAAGAATAGTAAAAAAATATGTGTTTGCTTCGTTGCTTCCTTGATACAATCGAAAGCGAATCTCCAGCTAATACAACGCGTTCGATCAAAACGATACTTCCATTATACGGGAACCCATTGAGAAGAACGACGTTTCCTTTAGTTGACACTCGATTTATTGACTGCATTCAAGAGAATGTCAAGCAAAGTGAAGCAGGTTTAAATGAATAAATAGTACGCAGAATATCAAAATTGTTGAAGTGTTTATTTTATAATACAACATAGTCTATTGTTGTTTTTGTACAATGTTTACTGAAAAATATATTTTGACAATAAATTTTCCCACGGCCAGTATGGCTTACTGTCTCCCTAGATTAGTTAGCTAGAAAGTTGACAATTTCTCATAGCTGACCCAAATTCTAGCCACTATCAAAAAGTAATCCTGTAAAGTCATAACTATGGTAACAAAACAAGAAACTTGTCACTTTTCCGCACAGCTTCCTCAGCCCCCTACTTAAGCCCATGATAATAGTTTACTTAACAACGAGAGGGTCGCGCCCTCGTTCTACTGTTTGGATTTAAAAAAATATATGTATTTTTGTGAATTTTTTAACAGGTTTCATAAATTGAGAGTCTCAATGAGAGTCTGGTTACTATTCCTAAATGTGCAAGTTGCTGAACGAGCCACACTTGCTTTGTCAGTTTTCAAAGTCGAAGAAAAAACAGAAAACAGCGAAAATTTTCTAATAGCCCGTAGTAGTTCGTTGTGGCCACGTATATATTTATATAATTGAAATCATTAACGTAACTATAGAATTTAACATAGTTACCAAAAGCACCATGCGAATTCAGATGAGAGTCAGAACATTATTTCCATTTATTACACTGCAGAATATGCAAAGAGGGAATATTGTGCAATAAATGTAGAGCATTGGAACAATACTAGTATGGTGATATAAAAATACATGCACGTACACCCCGATGGCAGTAATAATTGCTATTGTCCTAAATAGAATTGTGTATTGTGTATAGCTGCATTTAATGCAAGTTGAAACCGCATCAGAATAGTTGTAATTACAATTAATATTCATATAAATGAGTTCATAAGTTTATCAGTTACGTTACACTTTTGTGAAATGCAGTATAACAGAGTATACTAGGAAATGCTGCTGGTCTTTATTATTTTTTTTATGCTTTATTGAATTGACTTTTGACAGTTTCAGTCTCGCAACACCCAAGAGCCAAGACCGTATCTATTTTCTGTGGTATTAATAATTTTCCAGTGAAACGAAACAAGGAAACGCTTATTGTTTAATAGCCAAAGCTATAAACGAAAACTACACAAAATAGAAGCAGAACGATGTTACAAGAAGGAGGTCTTGACTCTTTAATGGTTGCTTATGTTAAGAACGTTGCCCGAAAATGTTCACTGGAAAGCATCGTAATGTTACTTATAGAAAGGAAGGACGCTGATATTACAACGACGACGGCTGTGAACGCAATCTTAGTCCTTAGGACAATTGCCATGGCCTGATTTATACTGACAGAAACATTGTGTAATTAAGAAAGAATAACTAGAAGCCCGGCTAATACTACACATATTATTATACGATTATTCAACCCATTTATTGAACCCCCCCCCCCATTCGTCATTGTTTAATGGTATTTTCCTCTCGCCGCAACGTCAAAAGGCGTAGTCAATTATTTACCAGTCATTTATAAACGCTCATCAATAAAACAAATATACTTACTATTGTTATACCGAATTCGAGGCGCAAATTGTCGAACATGCGCTCCAAATAAACGAATTCATGAAGGGATTGAACGCGAATTATGCGCGCGTACCAGCGAGTATTTGAAAACGGGCAGGACTCAGGCATTACATCAACATTACATGATTAGGTTTCTGCTCCGAGGACAGAGCAATAAGCGCAGGATAGTTGTAATATGCAAACAGGTACGTGTATTATTGATGGAGAACTAAAATTAGGGTAGAGTTGAGCCAATATGTGGCCGCAAACGCATCACTATAGGTATACAGGGTGGATTCACTTAAATTCCGATCGAGTTTCCCACAGGGAGATAGATAGAAATGTCAAATTTTCATGGTATTTCTTACATATAAGAATGACATCTTTTAATGTGAAATATTTTGAAGTGCACTTTCGGTTATTATTTTAAAGTGAACACTAGAGGTGTGCAGTTTAGTTACTTTTAATAGTAGTAACTATTCGTTACTTTTGCCGCGAGTAGTAGTTACAAAGTAGTAGCTACTTTGTAACGACTAGTCGTTACAAGTAGTCGAAACTAGAAGAAGAAGAACGAACGAGTAGCAA
>JARJEB010020757.1:0-20934 GCA_030264535.1 Liometoxenus newtonarum | reverse complement strand
GTTTTTTGTATGTAGTTAACGCCTGTCAAGTGTTCTCAGAGCTTTAACTTGTATTTATCTTACAGCCGTTAGAGGCCGTTTTAATATATCTGGGCCTTAACTTTCGAATTATAAAAAACAAATAAAATTCTTGTTCATCTCTAATTGTTCTGCTTGTTAGAAAGTGCATACAAAAAATGTTATTATTTATAAATAGTGTCTATACTTAATTAAGTTTTAACCTAGCGTATTAAATCCTGTTATATACTTTCGAAGTGAACAATAAACCAGGACGAGTTAATAAATTATTCAAAAGAAGTACGCACGGATTTTTAAAATCCATAACATAAGCATGAAAGACACGATGCACGAGTCCCAAATTTAGTAGAGGCTAAAGGATTTTCCTTCATGGGTATTTCACAAACATACACCTACAAAAAGCTGAAATGTGAAAACTGTCGGAGACTCTTAACCCTCGTCTTCGACGTCTCAACAATCTCGTTCAATGTTGAACTTACAAAGGAATAGACGTAGGAGAAGCTATAGGGCGTATTGTTTGTTTTAGTTCCACTTTATGTGTTCTCTCTGCTACTACATACCTACATCAATAATTCTACAAGAGAATGCTGTTTTAATTTTAAATGAAAACTACTCGTTTTATGCTTTATATCTTTATATTTCCGGGTGGATAAATTAAAGCGTATCCTGTTTTAATCTGTGAGAACCCGTGTTTCGATTTTACCATGACTAGAGACTAGTCAGTAAAACACAGTTTTGCCTGCATAATAATTATAATTATTACATCAGAAAATAGACAATTAAATGCTCTACCCGAATGAGTATAAGTAAGTCCCTTAGGAATCCCGATCACTGAAATTCAAAGTGTTTGTTTTGCAGTTTTCGCTGAATAATTTTACATAATCAATGGAAAGCATAATAATTATTACATCAAAAACTAGTCAATTATTGTCTGTCCTACCCTATTGAGTACTAATAAATTCCTTAGAAATCCCGTTCAGCATAAATTGAATTATATCCTGTTTTAAACTGTGAGATTGTTTTCTTTCAAAAACCAAACTCGACACCACAATGCTAGTAGAAGCGACACAATTAATATATGCTTTTTTATCAAGTGAAGCGTAGTTATTTTTGTGGAGTACTTTATTTCCGGTTTGTTGGTAATACTTCTCAATGACTGTGACAAACTGGAAAGAAAAAACAGAACTTTATTATGTTTTGTTGATATTGACCTATATTACATACGATACTTACTGTATTATAGATGGAACCCTATTTCCAATCCCAACGACCTAATCTGAAGCAATGAGCCATAAGTATCAATATCGTAAGTATTGTTGTGCTTAGAAGAAAATCCTTCGTTTTCCTGTCCCTTGACTAGAGCTGCCTTCTGGTTCTGCCTGTTTGATGATTTTGCTTTTGGCTTCAGTTCTGTGCCTGCGATATTGATAGTTTTCTTTCAATATCGGATTAGTAGAATGTTCATAATACCCAGGAAAGTATGGCATTGACCCAATCCGATTGGAACATTTTGTACAGTCGAAAAGATGAATTCCCACCATGCAATATATCCTTGCAACTTTCAGTGCAATTTGTTGCATATTTTTAAAGGAAACTGTAATGCTCTGAATGCGCGACCACGTAATTTGACAACGTTTCGTTAAAACCAGAAAAGTGGAAATCAAGTTTTACTATATATTTTATTTGTGGATACATTCAATAATCTATTTTGTATGTGTAGGTGCACATCTACTCACTTGATATATCTTATGTGCTATAGACGTAAGTATACGATAAGTAGATTCTTATCTACTTTTTTCTGTCCAAGTTCAAAGCTTCCAACATAACAAATGAAAAATATTTTATCTCAATGTAATACTGACAAATCAATATATGTTTTTCTGTAGGTACATACTCAGTCCTCGTCCTATTTATGTTATCCTTTCTTCTGGGCGTACTGGATAAAATAAACGAATTTTCGGAAATTGATTCCAGTGTTATTCTATGACTAGGTACACAAACTTATTAGATAATTATTTTTAATTGTGAGTGTTGTGAGTTTATTTTTCTTTCATTCATAGAAAAAACATGAACCTCAGATAAAGAGTGATTTTTTTAACACAGACAGGAAAGATGTCAAACATTTAAGATCACTCTGTGTGCTGTAATATTATAAATCCATTAATGCATAATTCAAATATTAGTTGGACGGAAGTTATGAGTTTCTCTAATCTTCTCATTTATATTGTACACAAATGGTAACTTCTTGATGCTGATTAAATGTTATACTTCGTTATGATGGGAAGTATAGTGTAGCAACTTGCAAACGTAGAAGAGTAACTTTTAAATTAGTTCGCACTTTGGTACTCTGCTTGTGCCCACATTTAATATTCGCTTGCACAATGAAGGTACTTCCCGTCGGCCTAAATCAAAGTGGAAAGTGATTGTACGAAGTACATATCATATTACATTTCAGGATGTAACAAGGTGTTTTCCATATACAGGATGTAGTACTCCTCCCCTTTGTGTTCATGTCAGTGAAACTTTTGTCAACATATTTGTAAGTGATATGATTAAACTTTCCCACAACACATCAAATTTCGCCAGGTCAGATAACTAACTTTTAAAATTGGAAGGAAATTGTCAGTTTCCAGGAAGAAAAGTTGATTTCTCATTGATATCGAAATCGAAATCGAAAACGTAGACGAAAACCAAAAAGGAACGAAATCAAATGAATGAAATTAAATTGGAGCGCGTTTAGTTTCGTCTTTCAATCCTCCTCTCGAATTGCGAGTTTGAGAAGATTGGAAATATGAAAAGTTTTTTTTCTTTTACTCTTGAAGATGTACTTTATAGTTTTTTGATTTTGGGTCACACACCATTCAACTTCAGGCGTTAAACCGACAAGCGACAAATCTTTGAATAAAATTTTTGCGCAGTTTTCCAATTTGTTGCATTGATAAGATAGAAGCGGCGATGATCGTAAAATCGTAAAAGTTCCTCTTGGATACTCATAAAACGCGATGGTTTTTGATTTATTGCTTTGCCATGTGGGGCGGCCACCATCAGAGGCAGCAAGCACAATCATGTTCGATTTTTGTTGCAATGTCTTATCAACAAGCAGTTGTAAGAAAGTGGTGCTGATAAATGGACGAGACCATCTATACGTTTGCAACAAAAATCGGACATAGTAATGGGTATACGGGTTAAATGGGCAATAGTAACGCGAACCTGGTGCTGATCCACTATATCAACTGATTGATAAATGTTACAAAAATGAAACAAAGCGATAATAAAATAAATGATTGTGCTGAGAATAAATTACTCATAGAGAATTGAAAATATCTGTTTCTCTATTGAAAATTCTAACAAATTCTTTATTATAATCGAATTTATTTATTTTTTGCTCTAACCCTGAAGTAGTTCTTTGATGTAAAGATTCAATTCAGCCGTGCAAATAATGTCATCGTTAGTTACGTTTGTTCGTTTGTTGAAATTTGCCAATGCCAACAGAATTATTCAAAGGATTATTATGAGGATTATGAATTCATCATTCGGTAATCCATATCTATGTAAATACAAATGTATTGTGTACTTGCTTATATAACTGAAATCAGGACTATAAATAATTAACCCAATATCGAAAAATTGGGGAAATTCAGTTAATATTAAGAACCTTTGATAAGTTTTGATTGTTTTTTTTTCATTTAACTTACATTTTCTCACATTCAGACTTTTAATTGCTTATTTATATTAATTCTGATTCGCATTGACGTTCCTAAATTTTTGATACAAAATGTAATTTCCATTTAGATAACGAAATTTTTGTATTTAAATTATTTTCTAATTATTGAGTTTACATTGAACCATTGAAATTGCTAGCACGAATTGCATCGTGAGAATACAGCCTTACTGAAAGAAGTAACAAACGACAAAAAATTTACTCGAATTGCGTGTGTCGAGTTTTTTATTGAGTATGACAAATTACTTAATATATGAACCAAGTCCCTCAGCAAATGGTTATTATGTTGGTGACCTAATTAATTCTCGCCGAAAATGCTGAACGCATATATACATAGTGAGTTTAAATAATTGACATCTTGTTCTGTTTGGTAATTCATAAATTGACTATTTTTGGTTATTTATGCATTATTCCCTCACACACGCACAACCTTCTAGATCAGGGGTCTCCAAACTTTTTAGCCTAAGGGCTACACTGGGCTAGCTCATCATACCAACATACTGTAGTTTTGAATTACTCTCAAATTTTCGTATTGGGACTAGCAGGAGAATGAGGGTGCGGGGTTGGACTCCGCTCTGTTCGCAATTTCGGTTGGTACTTACGGGCAAGTATCAAGGAGATTTCATTGCGACTAAGGAGGTGGATGTGTAAATTTTACAACGGCCTGTTACTGCGGGTTGGATTGGTGGTGCTGCACGCGGGCCGTAGTTTGGAGAGCCCTGTTCTAGATATTAATAATTTAAATACACTCTGTATAAACACACTATTTGAGCAAAACAGAACGGTAAAAAGTTAAGGGCTAACTGTTATACGAATGTTATACCTATTTAGTACTAACAACATATCACATTACACATTGCAGTAAATCAGACTTAAAGCTGCTCACTACATTCAGTTCGCTCGTAGATCAATCGTTGCCAATGGCGTTCGTGTTTTTTTTTATTGTTTTTTATTGAAAAATTACCCTCTATGCGTTCACTGCAAATGGGTGAAGCCGGTGAACGGTGAATGATTCGCAATTCGCACACAAATCTTCTTCGCAGTTCGTACGTCGACAAAAAAGCCCTGCTGTTGGATAGATGACTATGAATTAAATTTATTAGCTACACGTGTCTCTCGTATAAGTCGTCGTCTAGTCCTACAGTCAATAAGACGCAATCGTAATTACGGCAATTAATGTGTGAGCCGGGCGTCTACATCCTTTTTCTCTATTCTCTATGCAATTTTCATGATAGTTTCAGTTTTTTTTTAATTTCCGGCCAATTACCGAAGGTAGGTAGGTATAGGAAAAATAAGTGACAATGAAAAAAAAAATAAAAGACTTAATTTTCTCTGCTTCGTGGAGATCCGTTGACCTCAGGTTCGAAATCGACTTTTTTTTAATTATCTTCTTTGATGGTGGAAGTTTTGTCGAGACAAATCGATACTAACGCACTAAAATTGATACGTTTCGCAATATTATATAAATTGATGGAAAGTCGATAAGTTTAGGAGCTCATCAACGAAACATCATTTCACCTTTAATCAATTACTTTCATAGAAAAAAACAACAAGAAAATGTAATGTAATCTTCTATTTTATTAGAAGCGTCGGGAAAAATTGTCATCGAAGCACGAAAACGGTTAAATATCTACAGACATCGGATTACGTTGACGTTCGGATGCTTAACGAAATTACACGTCCTTAATTAAGTAAAGTTTTCAATTTGAACGTTTTAATAATGTTTTTGTTTGTTTAGGACCCGTTTCGTCGTCAACGGATTCAAACTGTCTAAATGTGTTTGCTGCATGTTCTTTTTTAACGTCACGATATTAAGAAATGGTTTAAAATTCGGAAACGTATATGCAATAAAAATATAGAAAATTATGACAACTTATATGTTGAATTTTATAATTCTGCGAGTGTGTTAAGGAAACGGAACGAATCACAAAATGAAGGAATAACGAACTTTCTCCATTTCACAGTCACGCGTTTAGAGTAGATTTAAAGCTCATAAATCACAATTTATTTCTCAAGCATCACATCCACGTTGAAATCTAATGATATTAAATAACTTTCCACACTTTAGTTTTTGTGGTTTGAGATTTCCAAGATTCTAGCCAAGATTTCTACTTACGTTTAGTCGTTGAAGTGTTATGCACTTAGAATTCCAAAACTAAAAACATTGCTTTTTTTCTAAATTTGAGGAAGTTGTCATTAACGCTCGTAATTATATAAATAATAATAGTTGTAAAGGCGAAATATCGCAGCTTATTAAATGGCCATATCAGCATTTTAATAAATAAGTGTAAATTTATTATGTTATTAATGTATGATAATGTAATTGTCGATATATTGGTTGAATTGGAATGTAATTTTACTAAAATTGTAGACTAGAATTATTTTAATCGGTGAATAAAGTAGAAGACAATGAGTACCATATAAGAAAACGAATATAAACTGAGAATATTAATACCAACGAGAACCAGAACCAGAACCAGAAAAACACTGAGTTCAGAATTCATTCTGTTCAATGAAACGATAAAAGAATTTTAAGAAAGCAAGAATGAAATTGGGCGAATTTAATTAAATCATGTAAATTTTCCGAATGGCAAATGAAGCGGTTTGTGGAGCAGGCAAATGTTGGAAATTTTCGGAAAACGCTTCTACGAAAAATAAAGTTACAAGTGCATGTGTTGGAGTGATATTTTACTTTTTTATTTAATCAATACAAAAAGATACTAATGCGGGTATAGCACGAATTCATTTTATATCTCTATACATATCTAATAATAATGAAAATAAATGTATAAAAGGAAATAATAAAAAAAAACTTGATGGCACTGAACAATAGTGAAAATGTTCACTCAAATCGATAGTCGATGGAAATGATTTTGTTGGTAACTGGTTCGACTTTACTTGAAGTATAAATACCATTTTCTGAAACTCGTGAAAAAAAAAACTTCATCCACACTGCGAAATGATGATTTGAATAATTCATTCACCACATCGACGACATCAAAAGTTGATATGCAAATATTGTGTGGGCCTGCTGCTGGGTCTTTTATAATGCAACTCGTTTTCTACCACAGCAATAAAGTCAGAGTCAGTACACGTTCGTATTGAGTAAATTCCTTCGGCAAACTAGAAGGTGTACAAAGTTTTCGTTATATTTCAATGGCATTATCTTGTTTGGAAAGTTTATTTGCATATTCGATGATACCTACTTTTGAAAGGTTTCGGTATCTTGTCATATATATTTTCGGAAATATATCTGTGCTAGTGATTAATAATGGATTTGCGCTCGACTATCTATAATTTTGACGAAAATGCATTTCGTCCATATCGAAACTTCCGGCGCAGTGTCGGATTAAGCTTATCGAAAGCCCAAAGAATAGATAACGAAGTCTAACCGCCGAGATTACACTAAATCTGCAATAATCAAAAACATTGTTTAAAAATAGACCGAGCGTTGGCAGTTTAGTTCTTTTGGTGCTGAAAATCAAGCGGCAAAACGTGAAACTAAGAATAACAAGCACGACTACAGCACGCCGAAGCAAGTTTCTATTTTGGCCACTTTTGCATCAGCGCCAAGGGAATGTCTTCTTTGTCTCTCCCATAGGTATGATTTGCATTCTCTTGCCTTTCTGTTTAAAAACACCATTCTTATCACGATTGTGCCTATTCAATAATCATTCCATGTTTCAATGTCAACTTAGAAAATTTATTTTCTATGTAAATTAAAAGTTAAGGATAATTTCAACCTTAATCATCTGCTGTAGGTTTATGACGCTAAGGGCGTTAATTCTATATATTTGAATTCGTGGTTATTGTTCTTGAAACTATAAAGTGAACATAATATGAAGCCACACAACGGGGCATTGAATACTTTTTTCTGCTGCACGGTTAAACGTAAAATCACATGTACAAGAACAAGTACAAGTACAAGAAATTTTAATAATAAATATTTCAGTCAACAAAGTTGACTTGAGAATGGTGTGGCATCAGCTGATGTGCACAAATATAATCAGATCGTCGAGACGTTTTCTTCTTCAAAGATTGCTCTTGACTTGATGAAACGCAAAACACGCACCGACCAAAAAGGAAACTGAACGTTTCCAACAAGGAAATCCGTCGTTACACTGACGTATTACTTGTATTTTGCATTACGAAATTTCAATCATTTTTAATAAGCATCTGGTCGTGAGTGCTACTAACGAGCGAATTTTCTTCAGTCGACGTCGACGTCTTCATCTTGAGAGTATCGGAATTTATTTATAATTTACAAGACAAGGATATGAAGTAAGAACGACGGGAAAACATTAAAAATTCCTGCTTTTGAACTTGTTGCTCATATTTGGTGATTGTAAGTCCTAGGCTAAGACTAGGAGAATATTCATGATAAAAAGGCAATCCATGTGCAAAACTATAAATTTCTAAGTTTTCATATTATGCGGGAAAGTCATAATTGTTAATTAAATCATTCAATTAACCTACGTAATCTCGGTGCTTGAATTATAAATGGGGATGTGTGCATTCTTGAGCAGCAAGCGCAGAAATTTCAAATATTCAAGTTAGTGTTTGCAAGGATAACATAAAGTTAAAGCAACAATATCCGGTTGCTTGCTTTCTGCTTGATTTAACATTTACATTCGCGTAAAGAACTAAAGAAAAATCAGCAATAATTTGGTTCCGATAATGAGAGCGGGTATATCGAATTGTAATTGAACGGCAAATTCGGTCTGTTCGCATTTTCACAGTAATAACAAATTTCCATTAAGTTTACCTCGACAGTTCGCATCATTTGTCAGATTGTCAGTGGTTTGGTTTGGTTAATATTAGATATTGTTATGTCCAGTATTGTGTAGGTATGTTTGTATGATTTTATGCAATGTCATGCGCGGCGCCGTTGGTTGCTTCGTTGGATTTGGAATTCACCGTTTCGCGTTTAGTAAGTGCGCGACTGCAAGAGTCGGCGGCGCGTCTTCGACGTTTCGGCACCGCCGTCTTTTTTTGAAATAATGTTATTAGTTATCGTTGTCGGTCACTCGACGGAGTGCATGTGGTTAATACAATGCAGATAATTGCTAGTGCAATGAGCAGTCATCACGAGATTGAATCATTACCAGCGGTGTGTGATTCTCGTTTATTTTAATCACTTTTTTTTACCTCTAAAGCACTAAAAAAAGCAACAAGCACATTCTTAACTTAATTTTGGTTTCTGGGGAATAACAAAAACCTAATACTTATATTAATACTATTAATTTATTAGTTAGAAAATTGTTTACCTGGATTGGTAAAGTTTGAATTTTCTTGTGCATTATTGTGTGGAGGCGCCGGGCTTGAATAATTTCTTTTTATTGTTTTTTCCATTTTGAATGTTTTAAAATTATATCTCCAATTGAAGGAGTTTCCCTCTTATTTGAAATATTTATATTTAGTCATCTTTCATATTTATTGAAATTTGTTTAAGTCCGCTTCCCAGGTAAATGTTTGTATATAACCATTACGACAAAGCCATTACTTTGTGCGGTTATTATGACCGGAAACGGATACTTTAATTGTGTATAAATTTGGTTGGTATGTTAATGTATTGAGTTTGCATAATTGTGTATATCTGTATGCACTCGGAAGACCGAAACAACGGCATGCGACAATTACAGAGATGTAACTTTGGCAAATATTTAGACAAACACAAACGTTAATTAATTTCCACCGAGAAAACGCGTTAACGTTTAATTAAAGTCATTCGAAAATTAAGTGAAAGGAACACATCTATTTTTCTTGCTAACTAGATGTCTTCTGAGGCGAACAAAAAATTGCAGCAATTTCCAATTCCTCAGCAGCATTCCCAGTTTGAGTCGAAGTCGACTTGACGTTATTAAGTTTTTGCCAAACGTGAAATGCTGTAATGAAAAACACGCCTTTCGCTTCGTATACAAAAAAAAATGTAAAACATCAAACGCACTAAGAAATATCGTCAAAGAAGAAAATCTCAGGTGCGTGGTATCAATGATAACATGTTCCAAATGCCAACATTTCATGATTGTGGATTGTGATAAGTCTTTTATGCAGAAACCCTAGTTTTCAAGATAAAAAAAAGTACTCACCAAAATACGAAACAGGATAAATTTTCTTTTTCGTTTTATTCATCTGCATGAATTATTATCCACTTTTGTAGGTGCTGTAGGATTTAGTAAACTGAATATAGTAAATAAAAATTACATGTGCGTTGGCGTGCTCTTCTAACATAAACGAAAGTATATACGAAAAAATTGCTAGGCAAAATATTAATCAGCATAATTTTATTTTTGTACTCTAATGCAAATTTCACTTAAATATTCGTAGGAAATGCGAAAGAAAATGTTACTTTGTTGTGGTCACACAATTATTTCCTTTGTTTTCATTTGGCTGGCAGGTAGCTGTAATAATTGCGCAGTTTAACAACTTTGCTTAACAACCACAGAAGTATGCAGAACGCATGTTATAAATATGCTAATTATACTTCTCACTCCCCTTCCTCGCTTCTAAGATTTCTTCAACTCGATTAGATAAGGAATCGTGCCGTTTGCTGCCGCGACAATTTTACTGAAATATACGCATTTCACGCGAAAAATAAATTTATTATTTTTTTAGCTTTATTTCTACGTGGAAATCGTTAATTTTGCGTGGTGGGACAATGCGGTTACTCTTTAAACTGAAAACTTTAACGTGGGGATTCGTTATTGTTATTAATTAGGAAATGGCCAGATTCAAATCAATAAATGTGCTGGCGCTTGATTGAAGCCGCGATTCATTTAGTGAATTATAAAATATACAATAATGTTAAATGTGTGCTTGTTTAAATGGTTTTGCCAAGCGAATAAACGATCTGGAGGGAATTGAAATGTGGAAACAATGATTTACTAATAATTTGTTAATTGCGTTACATTCAATTCACAAGGAGAAATTAATTCAGCTGCGGTTTTCACAGGCGCAGCAAAAATTTGAGCCTTAACGTATTAATCATTTTTGTCTTGTACTTTCGAAAGTCACAATTAGTTAATCGTTCGAAAATGTGCAAATTGCAGCAAATTTTCTAAAAGAACTATTTAAAATTTACCAAGTCTTGTAGAAAATATGAAAATCGGTTTTAATTCAAAAATTTAATTTACTCTACTTTCGAACAAAAAGTTTAAGTTCGATTATAAGGGAATTACTTAAACGAGGATTAGATTGATCTACTCCCTGGGGTTGAATATTCCTGAAAAAGGCGAAGCCTTTCAAAAAATTTGAATATTACACGAGCGAATGAAATATAAAACATCCGAAAGCCAAATGTAATTCCAGCCTGACTTACTCGTATATCGGATTTAGTATTATCCACACAACACTCAAAGCACGAATGAACCAAGTCTATAATGTAATTTTCTTTTACTTTGCTTTGCTACTACCACAAATTATAGAAAACTTAAACCGCACGCAGCAAATCACTTCTCACCAACAAGGAGTACAAAAAAACGTGACTTTACCTCAAAAAAAAATTATTCGAGTGTTAACAATTTTATTTTTTTAATGCCACGTGGTTTTCTTTTTATTCTATTCAAGAATAAATTTCACTGAAATATGCGTTTAAGGCTGTGCAATGCTCCTTGGAAAATTTAACTTTGTTGTTGCCACAATTATTTCTTTGTACATTTGCTCGGAACTTTGAAATAAAATCTCAAAATTATCGCGCTGTTTTAGAACCCCCCCCCAAAAAAGCAATCTATAACAAAACGTGAATTTATTTCGTGTACATTTTTTTCTTTATATCATTTCATGTTATTCTAATGTCCAAAACCAAAGCCAGAGTTCAAAAATACATATAATTTTCTTAATCCCAACAGTAGAACAATGGCCCGGGGGGGGGGGCTTTAGCTCCCTCGGCCCTCCTTGTTACGCCAATGCTAATGTTAGTATCAGTTGTTCCTTTCCCAGTTTTTTAATTTGTTGTCAATGAAAGTATTGGTCATTTTTTCCTCTCATAATAAAACATAACAATTTTACTTGTCGGTCGCACACAAAACGCTTGGAATATAATCGTAAATAATTAAAAGCATTCAGATTTGTTGCATGCGAAAGGTTTTTTATCATAATGTTTTCTTGCCCAGCACCGTATAGCCCAGAATTGTACCCTTGTCGTAATGTAATGTCCTGGTATTATGTAATAACGCAACAGCGCGTAGAAAAACTGCAAAATATGTTTCAAATGCTCGTATCTGGAAGTAATTTCATTCTCTCTGAGCTTCGCAACTCACTAAATTGACTAAATAAACAAGTTACAGCTATGAAGCAAAGCTTTTCTTCGTTCCTATTGTGCTTGAATTATCCTTGCACGACGAGCATATATTCCAGTTCCAGTTTCAGAGAGCGTTTTAAAAATATATTTCATGTGCACTTTTTTTCAAGTGCACTTTCAATAAACAGAGAACAAACGGTTTCCTCTTAGTTTACCATACCACTTTTCGAACAATGTTTTCTACATTTGTATTTGCTCGATTCAATTTTGTTTATGTTTTTGATATATGTTTATCCTGAATTCTTCGAGCACTGGTTTTCCCATTTTGTGCGAATGATTAAATTCCACATTCGTTGCATTCAAAAAAGTGCAATATATATTTAAATGAATGCGAAATTTTATTTACAATAGCACGTTCTGTTTACTTATGTATTCGGAATAGAAAAGTAGAACGTGTTCTTGTTTCAGTTGATCGTCGACATAAACGGACAAGTGGCTCTATTCCGGGACCTACTGATACACATTGGTCAAGCACGAGACTGTCCGGAACTACGGGAAAAGATCCGGAAGCTACGACGGAGCTGTGTGGAAGCCTGCAAACATACGAGTCAACTAATCTTGCCGCAATTACGCAGGTGAGTGTCGATAATCTATTGTTAAAGCTGAACCAGCTACACTTATAGATAGAAATTTTGCACCATAATAGTAAGGCTAACAATGGGGCACTCGTCCACCGGAAAAAAAATTAAAAAGATCAGTGTGGATTTAAAGACTTCAGGGGCTCCAAACGCACTCTAAATTCATACATTGAAAAATCCAACTTTATTTATTTATCAATATAAAAAATACATTTCCATAACTGGAAAAGTTTTATCTCATTCGTCAATCATTTAAAACTTTGACCGACGGAAATTGTTGTTTTTTGAGGCCTCAAGGGCGTGCCTCTTGCACCTGTTGGGTGATCAGCCGCTGCAAAAAATAAAACTTTTTGTGCCTTTGAATTTAGAATTTTTTGTAAACCTAAATGAAAAATAATTATGCACTTTGGTCTTAATAATAATAATAATTATTATTTTGCTTTTTCCTACGACAACTACCGAAACTGAACAATATAAACATCTTTTTACGTACGAGTCGCGTGGTTCGTCCGACGAAGGATAATTTTTTAGGACGATTAGGGAATTTATTTGTATTATGTTGGCAGTTCCAAATGTGCTCTCCGTTTTGCTGCTCATGTGCATTTATTTCGCCTCGTACGTAATAATAGTATGTTTTAAGACGCTATATTATAAAATCGAGTCCAAGTTTGGAAAACGAGCCGCAGGCGAATTTTCCAATGAACGAGTTCTATATTGCGTTTTAAAGCATGAATTTCTTATACTATTTTATCTATTTTGCTCTAAATTTAACTGTAAATAAAATAAAAATGGACAAAGCAAATAAAAAATACATTTCTATTGTGTATGGTAGGCAACCCAAATTGCGTTGCTCCAAATGGTCGACGTTTGAACGTGACAGTAGCAGTGTTTAAAAATAACGATTAACGAGAAATCAGTGAATTTAATAAAATTTATAATGGAGAATGATTTAAGTTGCAGAGCCCCCGATATTCGTGAAGCGGCAGCAAATAGTATAAATAAAATACTACCAGAAAAATCAAGAAAGGCATATTTAAAAGAATATGATATTTTTCAAACGACGATCGACGATTACAGTTTCCTAGACGAATTCGATGAGCAATACGCATGCGTCAGATTTACTTTATGCAACTAGTTGTCTTAAGAGAACATTAAAGAACCGCACCATGGAATGATTTAATTTCATACTTTAATTAACTACATTGGGTATTCTAATTGGTATATTATGAACGCAAAATAGATAGACACTTTTATATTTATTTCTAAGTACAAAAACATGCGGTATATAACTTATGGACGAAGATGACCTGAAAGAATTGTTAATTATTTAATAATAAAACAGATTCCTGATCCAGGGCTATCTCCGATAGCAGGGGCACTGAATTGATTGTTATCAATTATAGTTTGATTATTTCAATCAATTTTTGCTTTTGTTGTTTTCTGTTATTCTGTTGTATTTCATTTTCACTGAAATGGAAAACCTTTTTGTGGACAATTGCGGTGGTAGTTCTTGGTTCTATTTTATTACGTAAGAGTCTGAACCAGACATGTTCGTACATTATGGAATGATACGTAACAGAAGCGAAGCGCTCTTCAGGTAACGTAATATAACTTATAAACCATTCGTGCTAATATTTTTATTTTCTTCGAGTCCTACCTGTAATACTAAACGACGATGTTCACACAGAAAAAAAAACTCCCTCAATTGATACACCTCTCAATAAGAGCATGGAACGAAAGGAAATATTATGGGCTTCGTATTGACTCGACATCAGTAATTCCGAAACTGGGACACCCCACCAACTGGAAAACATTTCTAATTTAATTTTTCGCCCAAGGAAGCTTTGATGACATCCATTTTCTTTTTTCAATATTATGTTAGCATTCATCAAGCCATATAAGACCGAAATGTGCCGATGCTTAAGTATAGGTCTCATATAATAATTTTCTACGAAGTCAATTATATTTCAGATCGTTTTATGAATACAAAATGTAGATATTATTAGATAACTAATAATCTAATAACAGTCAACTTCACTTCACTTCACAAACAGAAGGAAGCGTTGCGCATCCGCCGGTGCCGATGTTATTCGCGTTTCGACAGCAACACAAAAGCAATTTACTGCAATTCATAAAATCGCAATTCTAAATATACGCACACAGCATTTACGAGGATAAAGGAAAATCCTTCAATCGGACTGCTTTATTTTATGTGAACAAGAAAACTTTAATTACTTAAATTTCTCAAAATTGCGAATAATACGTTTTGTAATTCGTAAATGTAGAGTGATTTTAATTTTTAGGACTTTGAACGTGATATTTTTGTTGTTATCGTTTTTGCTTTTGTAATAACAAGCTTAGGAGGGAATTCGCAATTGTAAGTCAAATAATTGCATAAAAACATAAGAAACTCATGTAGCCATCATCTACATACAATTACGTGAATAATATATAGAAAGCAGGTTTTGCTATTAACTTGCTATTAGCTTTGCTATTAACTATAAAATAACTTAATACGTGCGGATAATAAATCCAAATGAGCCACGAAACGTTGAGTACTCGCCGATTTGCGGCTCATTTGGAGCTGCCAACATAATACAAATAAATTTCCTTTCTGCATTACCAGATGGAACGAGCCACGTGATTCGCACGTAAAAAGCCATTTATATCATTTAATGGTCAGACATAATGGTCCATTTTCTGCCTGAGGTCGTAGAAAAAGCAAAATTATTGTTATATAATATAATAATTGTAATGACCAAAGTGCACAATTCGTTAGTTTTCCATTCTGACATTATGATAATGAATCGTTAATACGAAATTTCAAAAGATGTTTTTGTATTGCGGTCATCAGTCGATTTAATTGAAAATGCGAATTATAATGAAATGTGTTTATCTATCTAAAGCTGAATCATCAATGAAAGCTACATATAATTGGAATTATCAAATTTCTTTTCATTTTATGTGCAGGTCATTGCAGATTTGACAATGAAAGTTAATTGAGTTTGATATAATACACTCAGTCACATTGTTATGTATGAATTGTGTCCTTATACATTTTTCTCATCATTCACATGAGGGATGATATTTCCTATTATAAAAGTTTCGAATATGATGTTCATTTTTCACATACGTCAATCCGGCGAACTGTGAATTGGAATTACAAAAAAATCGTATTGACTGACCTATTGGCAGTATGTTCACGTTGAAAGCTTGAAATAATGGAAACAGGAAACTTTAATTTCGATTTGAATATTTTGTGAATTGCCAATTTAAAGTTGCGAATTGTATAGAGAAAATATTCGTTATTCGATGATAATATTTTTATTTTTTAGCATAGTGTTTGAATGAAGCAATTTAATGAAAATTTTGAAACTTTATTTTGAAAGATGAAAGGGTGCAAAATTTAGTTATAATTGTAAATACCTACCTAATTGTATCTACCTACCTATAGTAAAGTTCGGGGGCAATTATTAATGTGGAAAATGTCATTTATTAATTTAATACAAAACAGCTTGTTGCTTTACTGTTGTGTGAACTGTCGCACTCGTACATTGTTTTCTATTCATGTTTGCATTTTCTTATGTGTTTCGTTTAGAAAACGGAATCGAAGTCGGAACGAAATGAGTTTCGAATAAGTACAAGTACTGTTAAACGTATACAAGCATTAATTAACCATATACGCTGCTTAGAAGTCAATAAAATACCTTCATGTATATGCTAAATAGGGGGTGAGCAAGCAGGGAACTCGACTCTCCGGTAATTGTAATTTGAAACAGTATATCGCACAGCACCGTTGACTGTTGCTATTGCCGCATAGTCCCATTTCATTTCAGCCCATAACATTGAGTATGTGGAAAAGCGTATACCGCATACCGTAGAGCAGTGGTTCTTAAACTTTTCGAAGCCGCGCAACACTTACAATTTTAGAAAAAACTTGCGGAAGTTCAAAAATCAAAAAAGTGACAATAAAAATATGATTAAATTAAAATAAGAGGGATTTTACCCAATTTTTGCAAACAGGGAGAGGGACGGGATAAAAGATATTTAATGAGCCTTAGGAACCATCTTCTTCGTCTCTACTCTACTCAGCATCTCCTCCTGGACTGTCTATTTCGACCTGAAAGATTTCATCACCATGACCATGAGGCTATAAGTGTTCGATTTTTAGCCAATGTCAGACTCTTACTGACTAAACTCCCCTAAATACGTATTTTCGGAAAAATATCCATAGATAGCAAGCCACGAGGCGCCTCTGTCGTAGAAAGGGTAGGGCCTAGAATAAGTATTCGAGCCGAAGTTGCGCCTTATAAGATCGAAACTCTTAAAAATGGTCTCACAGACGTAATAAAAGTCTAAGCAGTATGATGGATTGCTCCATCTATGTGCTTAAGGTTGTACCACTTGTAGTGTCCAGCATAGGCAATAAAGAACGTTAAAACCACTTGACTTTGTTATAATAAAAATATACTTATAGTTCATCTTTTAATTACAAATTATGATTACAGATTGCACAACAATACATTAGGATACATCTATTAACATGGGGAAGAACGGGAGGGGGCACATTCGCTATACCTGGGTACATTATTTATATTTTAGTGTAAATAGTAAATTTTCTTTGTTATTGTTTCTTTCTTTGAAAGTTTCGCGGAACACTTAACAAGCTTGCGCGAACACTGATGTTCCGCGGAACACCGGTTTAGAACCACTGCTGTATAGTATCGTATAACGGGGGTGGTAGAATAGGACAAACAGTCAATATGCATGCGGAGATATATTTGTTTGTGTGTGTGTGGCAGGTTATAAATCAAACATGGCCCAACCAACTTTACTACGTATAGGAACGTAATGAGTTGACACACACACATACACACACACACACATACACACACACACACACACACACACACACACACACATGTGTAACGCACAATTGTATACTCGTTTATATCATATCAAAACGGGTACATCAAAAATAAGGTCTGTGTGACTGTCACAGTTATTGGGAAATGCAGTTTATATGACCCAACATAATGAAAATAAAGTTTGGCAAGCGATTGCTGTTGATTTTGTGGAAAGAAAAACTTCAATGTGAGTCCAACTATTGGTGAAATTATATTCGGTGTTTTATCAAGCATCATCACTGTACATACATGTTGTACAAGGAAAACTTTTGTATGGTTATACTTCTCTGTTTCTGCCCAGTTTCCCAAACGTGGGTGAAAATAAACAATGAACATGAAGTTCTTAAAACTTAAAAAGTTAAGGAACCCTTGAGTGACTTCACCAACTGACAAGCTTCTTAATTAATTTACGTACACGTGAGTTTACAAACAAAGGCAGAAGCAGGAGCAGAGATATAAGGTCGACTCCTGTTCCAAGACCTGTATAAGAAGTATACTCGTACAAGTACGTATTGAGTGTTAAAGGGAGGATCACGAGAACACCCAGGATATCCTTTCAAAATTTTACTTAGTATTGCGCGACACAGTTTTATTTCACCAAAGAAAGGGGTAAATTTTTTAGTATCTTAGAAAGCGCGTTGACGCGTTTAAAGTTGAAACAGATTTAATCATTTTGCCTTTTGCTTAGACTTAGACTTAGAGTTAGAGTTAGAAAGAAGTGAAATAAATATTTCTTTGTCTCTTTTAGTTATATAAATATTTGAATCACGTACACGCTTTTACAACTTTATTTACGTGGTAGTTCCAGCTTGAAAGCTTATAGGATTTCCTCCGGAATCTTACATCCAAAAGCACTCCCATTTCCCTTCAATATATACAGAGTGGTTTAATTGATTGGCATCTTAATATACTTTAATTATTGAACATAATCAGTAATTACATTTGAAGTTTTACAGTTGCAATGTACAGAGGCGCTCGGCTTTCGTGAATTTCTTCCAAAAACAAACTAAAACAAATTTAGCTTTATGAAGCAACAAGAATTTCGTTCACTCTGTACAATTTAATCAAAATTCACATTACATTACTTCCTGAATTTGGAATAGCTCTGGAATAACCATTAGAAATTTACGTCTAATTAAGAGACAACTTATTTCAAACACTTCCTGTTTGCGCATCACTTTCCTCATCCTTGATTCTTGAAATCCTTATAAACTTAAATAAACACGACTTGAAATGTTGGAAGATCATTTATATCAATTTGCTCCAAACAACCGAGCTACTTATTCTTAATGCACATGTCAAGCCACCATTTCACCCCAAGACAAATACGAGTCACAAAAATAAAATAATTTTAAATTACAGCTCCGTCGCAGAAGGTATTCCCGAAGATAATCCACATCTTGTGCTTCTCTTCTTCATGTCTCAGCTCTTCCTTCGTGAACTCACCAAGTGCCATCGCCTAGTTCAAATTATTCCCATGGATATGTCCGGATATTATGGTAATGCCAACTTTTATTATATGTATTCTTATATTTTTCCTTCTTGCACTAAAAACTAAAAGAACGAAATTGCAAGTAAACGTAGCAGAACAAAGCTGCAAATTATGTTTGGTTGAATTTTTCTACTTCACATTTGTTCGTGCAGCTCCGTTCAGTAATAATAAATTAATTTCTTCCGGGTACAGTGTTTTACCCTTTTTCCTTTTCACATTTTACATAATGAATTTCAATATTGCATGATAGCTATTTATTTCGAAGTGCGGTGTTGTGGTATTTTTACATTACCAACAAAATTTACAATGCTATGGCTAACTGTAAAGGCAAGAACAGAAATCAATTCGTATTCGTTGGTAATGATTTTCCGAATTTTTCGCTATTATCCCTTTCACAGTCTTCCAGATTGTATTTAAAAGTTCAATTCTTCAATTCATATAACTGGCACAGTTTAAAATTTCAAAGGATTTTTTGAATCAAAGTTTCTTCAATGTAGCTAACTAAATATTTTCATTGTTTTTCCTATTTGTAATTCTGACACACCTTAGTTTGAAAAACTTTTTTAAAATCCTTTACTGCGCGTTTAAAGAAAGAAAGAAACTTTTATTTCGAAATGTTGTTCGAAATTCCTAACGGTTTAAAAAATATTTGTGTATTCCAGTTGTTTTCGAAAAAATTGTATACATAATTGAGCAGGATCTTTAAAGCAAGCTATAGAAGCTAACTTTGAGCAAGTTCAGCGACAAAAGTTTTTCAATGAAATTCACTGATTTTAGATACTTGTAACTTCATGTTGAAATCAGTGTTGGTACACGTGTAAATTGCATTGGCCTGTATTAACTTGTGTATATGAAGATCGAATTTGCATCCATTGGTCATCAGCCATGAGCTTCCACCATCCCAACACTTCTACTGTGTAATTGTCCACCTCAACACCGACAATCCACCTCAATGCGCTGGTAATCAGCTCATTAGCATCAACACTGCTCTGCTTGGCATGGTAATAATACCTTATAGGGTGTGCTAAATGGGCACACCGTACCCTTATTGCCTTGCCTTGTCTCATCCTGTTCCTTGTATTTAGTTCATGCACAATGCTCAAAATTACTTTACTCTGTCTGCATCCTTTCACCTCTCCTCCTGGGTACTTTGTCTAATAGCCACTTACTTTTCTACATTTTAATTGGATGACTTTGTCCTATTTCAGGATGCACTAACTTCCATCACAAACGTGAAGTCAATTCCTTATTTCTCATTGAACTAAATCCTTTTCACCCACGAATAACAATCGTAGGAAGAATGCAAAAAGAATTTCAATCGAAGAATTTATAAATCGATATCGATATTAGTACTTGAAACTTGAAATTGTAAAACTTGAAAATTTGTTAATACGTCAGTGAGGAGTCAGGCTCGTCGAGAAAGCTTCGATCTTCGATCAAGTACCCTCCATTATCTCTTCAGCCGATGGCTTATTTACCTTTACTGGATTAATGCTGACATATTTCTCGTTAAATTCTGGAGAGAAAATTGCTAACTGCAAAGCGCAATTGCAATTGATTGGAAATTTGTCCAGTCACTGATTAATTTCCCCCAACGAACAATTTTCATATTTTCAGGCGAGTAACTGTAACGTTGAACGTTACTTTTCTGTTCCCGGCCGGGATATCGCACATTTGACCCCTCTTCATTTGTTTTAATATTTTGTCACAGATGTTATAGTCAATAGTGCATTTTGATTATTTAGTCAGTGCGTCTCGATCCAGCGATACCTGAATCGTGACGATTATCTTGGGTTACGGTTTAAGTGCGATATGCAGATTTAAACAGGCATAAAATTGCGGTGTGGCTGTTGGCCCGTACTTTATTATAAGGATTTATACCGAGGATAATTAGCCTGTGTACAAGCCGATAATCATTT
>JARJEB010020756.1:0-12642 GCA_030264535.1 Liometoxenus newtonarum | reverse complement strand
ATTCTTCGGGTTCTTTCGAGATATTAGATCATATAGATAAGTTGGATCGGTCAAATCCGTTAAATCTTGTTGAACTTTAATCCGTAACGCACGGTAGTAAGATATGAAAATCCATAACTAACGGTAGTGAGTTATAGGCACCAGTCGTCACTGAAAAAATGCTAATAGTGACCATATAACGAAATAGGTGTAGAAAAACGTATTTTGCATTTTGGATAGATACGTAAACATGTACATTGGCAAAAATGTTATATTGATGTTGGAAATGCATTAGAGAGGCAAAATGCAACGTTAGCGTAAAATAAAACCGAAAAAAGAAACAACTTGTAGGTATAGGTATTCTCCGGTAAATGTAAATAGTTCAACAACCGATCAGCTCATATAAATGTAAATTGCAAATTGTGAGAATAAGGCTTAATTGCAGTTACAGGTTTTCCTACTTGTTCGCGTAGAAAAATGATAGACATTGCAAAAAATGAAACTACAATAAGAAAGCCATAAAAGTCCTGTAGGTACCTAATTCCAATATCTATTATATCTCTATATATACTCTATTACCATTCGTCAAAAATCATTGCTACATATCGAATGGAAACCATGTAGATTCGTGTAGTGCCCGTAAACGCGCCTGGATACACATCCTGGAATACTAGTTGTTTAGTCGGATTCAAACTCGGGTATGAATATTAATGCGGTTGGATTAGCGTATCGTGCGCATACCCTTAATATCACACTTTTGCTGAATAACGTTGCGAATGTTGATGGTGTGGCGATGATGCTCCGGGAGATGACACCTTTTTCATATAAACATCAAGCACCTACATTCCTGCACGTAAACATTTCAATACAGGGTGTTTCAGCGTAACTTTACATTATTATTTAAAACATCCAGTTCTAAAGAGGCGAAGTACTTTCCGCGTCGAAACGAAGAGAACAAGGTAAATTAATAGATATTATATGACGGAAAGGGGAAAATAATTATCACCATGAAATTTATCGTCCCGACTCCCGTTCAATTAAATCAAAGTTTTGAGTGAAAGAATTTGTTGAACTGTATGTAAACAAGCTTACACATTTTAAGAAATTTTAGCTAAAGTAAGCAACCTAAACAAAATTCCATCCGAATATAACCGGATCTGGCAAGATGATCTTCTAACTTAGACTGGAATAAAAATGAGCAAAATTGAACGTCAAACAAGAATAAGTTAACTTCACGGTCTAAAAGTTGTGCGGTGCTGCTCGTACCGATTTTATTTCGCACTTTCCTTTCTGAAACCTTCTGAAAGCTTCGTCTTTTTAACAAACAAAAAATCTCTTCACATTGTTTGTTTACATTTTTGTGGACGTGAACTTGTTTTTTGTTCATCATCAAGCTGTTTTTCGAACGCAAAATGTCAGAAAAATGTATTTTCACCGGCTGTTTACAAAGAATTTATTAAATTCGTACCTTTGTTCTTCACGCAACACAGATTTCGCGGTCTCGCTGGTCCTGTATTTATAAACCTTCCAAATAGACCATTCAAGGCTTTTGTTCTTTTATTTATTATTCTCATTCTATACCTATGTTGGTGGTTATGCAGAAATAGGAGAAGTAACGAAAGATGTGGAAGTTGAAGAGCGCTAGTAAAAACCGTTTCAGAAGCTCCTGCTTGAATTGTCGAAACATAATAAACAAATAAACGAATATAAACTAGTGAATGAAATGAAAACGAAATAATAATGTAACGAACAATGAAAATATTGAATAACAACAATAAGTTAAGTTGTGTTCAAAGGAAATAACGAAAAACAAAATATCCTTTTGTTTCATTGGTATGCCCGCAACCATTATAGAATATTGTACAAAGATCGGAGTTGTTTAGTTTGGGTGGGAACATAAAACTTTTTGTTAATTAAAAACAAACAGGAGATTCCGACGATATACTTCAGATATCCACATTTCAGTTAATTTGAACCTTTGACAACTTTTGTGCATATTGTTAATTTATTTATTCTTTTCACAATGACACTAAATACTGAAAATACGTTCATAAGTGAAGATTAATGTAATTAGTATATTAGTATGGGTTATTTTCAAAAGTTGGAAGAACAAAATGTTCGCGTGACTTTTAATTTTCGTTAATCTTTTTCCAATAATCGTTTGCGGTCTTTACAGCCACGCCAAGGCAAAACCGCAGCCGCAGCACTATACAAATTGTTCCAATGTTTGAATGACTAAAGAAAAAAAGTTCAACATTCGGAGTTTTGATGAAACAATTTGTATACAAATTCAACATGGTGAGTAATTGAGTATTGGTCGTGTTGGGGTTTCGAGTAGAAAAAGAAAAGTGTGCCCTCACTCTTATTTAATAAGGTAATTGAGTTGTTGTCATGCAAATAGAGTTGTGAAGCTCTAAACGTTGTCGGTTTGGTAAACTTGGTTGGTTTGTTCATTACTTGCGTACTCTCCACCACTTATACTAGTTGAAGCAGTATATGCCTATATAGTGTCTAACCAGACAATTTGATCATATACACTGCTTTCTAATGACATTATTTCGATTGTAATTTCATTACAATGAACGACTTGCCAACGCCGAATCAACAATTGGACAATTCAACTCAAAACTAAAACGAAATTCTCAAGATCTATCATCAGACCCACGAATAACATATTTACTATTCACTGTACTATACTCGTCTCCTAACTGAATGTGTATAACAATAACAACAATGGAAAGTGCTATAATAACCAGTCTCAAGCCAAACATTTAATAAACACCACAATGTCCGAGCCAGACTATATTCCCAAATTCTGAGTTGTATTATACCGAAAGGTTTATAGACGAGAGAACTGTGGGATTTACACTCTCAAAAAAAAAGGAAAACTTTTTGTACCGACTCATTTTTTGCTTCCAACAACACGATTCATTCGTATACGACCAAACACCCACTGAAAGTCGGTTGAATTCGCGGCCGTTGTGGATGCGCGATACATCAAGTATGTAATGAATTTCAGTCAAGCCAGAGCAAAGTCCCTTGGGGTTCTTCAGGATGAGAACGCGTAAAAAGGATTAAGTGCACTGGGACGAACAAAAAAAACGTTCGGAGAACTGCCGACCTATATTTTTTCATACTTTCTAAACAAAGCTACTGCAACAATACTCAAAGGCCTCAAATCCAAAAAACCAAATCAAAAAAATTGAAGATTTAATTTATTTATTTAAGTATATACCTAACCTACCACTAATAAAGAACAAGCATATATAATATTTGACTTAATTAAAGGTTATAATCAGAAAATCGATAATTTGTGATGTGGTGTTCGGAAAATTGGGTTTCTCTTTGCGAGAGGACTATTTTGTTCGTGCACATAATGCGTGCGCACTATTAATTACGATTTGACACGTTCGGAGGGTGTATGAATTATGTTTTAATGTATTGTATGTTTCCTTCCACATTTGTTCATGCTTCCTCTTACATATTACAGTATTACGCCACAATCGTGGTGCGCCGTCCTAGATTAATAATGCTCCAACTCGCAATCTTCATTGCCCGGATTGCTATATTCACAAAAGGAAATTGCTTATTTCTGCAAGAATTTAATTTCCATTTTATGAAATTATCCAGCGCATATGAAATTTTTGTGTTTCTAAGGTACAAACTGGAAATAGTTATGTTACCAAGGCATTCAAGTTTTACTAAAAGTAACTTTAATCCTGAGGTAGGTACCTAGATATTAAACTGTTTTCTGAAATCGAGTTGGTTTTAATATTTAAGTGTTGTTTTCAAAATTTATGGAGTGCTCTTATAATTTAAGAAGAGTTTAAAAAAATAGGGTTTTGTTTTAATTTAAGGGGTGATTTTATAATGTAAGGCACATTACAGGAGAGGGACGGAATGGCATTTTTGGGCGCAGCCGTTCTGGCGCGGCCGTTTGGCCGCGTCCGTTTGGGCGCAGAGACAGTTTGGCACGGGTCTCTTCGGATCAGGTACTATCAGATACTAGTTTGGGCGCATGTCATTTTTGGCGCAAGTATACAAATAGTTAGAGAAATTCGGATTTATATTTAATATATATGCGTTTAATTTCTGAGCACCAAATCTATAGGAATAATATTTCCAATATTTTATGAATGACTATATATTTTGAGGTTTGCTTTACATAAATCCGATTTTTCTTATTTATGGCTGGGTATCACAAAATTCTACCCACGCAAAAAATACAAGAATCATGTAACAATGAAAAACGTTTGTCAAACATTGGAAATAGGTAGGTATCATTCCTAGATTTGGTGCTCAGAAATTAAACATATAATATATTATGGTATAAATCTGAATTTCTCTAATATACGTTCGCCAAAAATGACCTACGCCCAAACTACTCGCGCCCAATAGTTCTTGCGCCGAAGAATCCCGCGCCAAACTGTCTCTGCGCCTAAACGGACGCGCCCTAACGGCCGCTCCAGAAGGGCCGCGCTGAATGGTCCTAGAACGTATTGCAACTTCGCCAGCGAGTAGCTAGTAAACTCGCCCCTTTTAATGGTGTAATCGACACTTTAGGTATGTATTCAAATATTTTTTACATGCAAATTAATAAAAATTTAAAAATTAATTTTCAATAAAATAACGAATAAAAATGAATAATTATTTATTAATCAATTGAAATGCACAATTCTCTCATTGTCGCATTGTTCCATGTAATTAATGAAATAGAATGTCCTAATTGCGGGTGCGGCAGAACGAAACTGAAACACGCGGGGCTAATCGTTCGTAGAATAACCGATCAACATCTGAAAAGAATCTAAATTTGAATTTCCGTCTTGCTTTTCTATAATTGTGGTCAGAGTTGTGCCTAATGCAATTGCTAATTGTTCTTGCTATCTCCATAATTAAACATAATTAAATAACAAGGCCTATTTTTGAATTTCCGTCTTGCTCTTCCATAATTGTGGTCAGAGTTGTGCCTAATGCAATTGCTAATTGTTCTTGCTATCTCCATAATTATACATAATTAAATAAAAAGGCCTATTCTATTGTATCTAAGTAGACTAAATTTTAAAATAAAATAAGAATATAATAGAGAATATATAGTTACAAGTATTATATTAACAACTTAAGGATTAATATAAATGGCGTGATATCGCGTGCAAAAGTTCGCGTGTCTTTAAGAACCCTGAACAACCAACAGCGAACTGGTTTAGTCACATAAATGGGAATATATTCGTAAGAATGAAGTGAAATGCCGCCACGTCAGACATTGAGCCCTTTTCTGTATTCACCGGAGTGGGTGGAATAGAAAGAATGGAAACAGACAATAGACACCTCGCAAACAGTAGCGCGCTAATATGCATCACTACATCAGAGGAAAGAATGCTAATGAATGGATTCGGTACGTATTTCCGTTTTGTAAACACATTATAAACATCGACATTGCCGACATTGGTGGTGGTTACTTCATGCACTATTTATTTCACCAATATTATAGTGAGTAATGCTGTGCGTGTGCTAGAAGCACTGCTAAAGTGTTTTAGGAATAATGCATAATAACGAACTGTGGACATCAATAACGGTGAGAAGTGAACTAAATTAGCCTACCTATATTGATTAGCAGCATGGAGGGTAGGAACAAAACAAGATACGCAAGATCTATGCTAAAATACGTACCTGATACGAAACCAGTCTATGCAGACCAATCAGACTTCGAGATCCATCCAAAATGAGTGAAACCACAGAAATGGGAGTGCAAAACGCAAAACCTCTCACTGTCAATTTTGTACCATGCAAATCCTGAACTGAACCAATAAGTGAGCTACTTCTACTAGGAATACTCCGACTCAACATAGTTTAATAGGTGAGAGTATAGATGGCGTTAGCTTGGTACGCAAACAACGCTAGCCAGTTAAAAGTAGACATAATAAAAAAACGAGTTAAGGACGGTTAATGATTGGTATAATCTTAACATAACATATGACAACCAAAAATTGTTGAAGTATTTTGACTGAGATGGTACGTCCTCGATGCTGTCGATTGCAGTCATTGTTGAGGTTATTTTTGAACTTTTGACATACGTACTTGTACAATTTTATGGCTTATGTCATCAACCATGAACCGAGAATCTTATGTCAATCATAAACAGTCCTTTAGAGGTAAATGTTGAACGGTGATTGAAAAATGTAAAGGCAGGTAATAAATGTGAAAAAAGTTGTGTGTATCGACGACGATCGTGATATATAACCTCGAACAACAATGTTGGCTAGATTTATTATGCCCTGATTGTTATTTTATTGTTTCGCACGTATACAAGAACGACTTGCTTTGAAATCCAGGATTATTTTGAAAAAAAGAAACTATTAGAACGTAACTGAATGCGTTAAAATGTCAATTATGTAATGTTGATCCATTAGGAGGTTGATCGAATTATTTTTACTTTCCGGCCACATACCGAAGGTATGTAGGTATACGAAAGTAAGGTCATCATGAAAAAAATTAAAGTCTTATTTTTCCCTGATTCGTGGAGATCCGTTGACCCCAAGTCAAAAAACGACTGTTTGGTCTGATGTGTGTGTGTGTGTGTGTGTGTGTGTGTGTGTGTGTGTGTGTGTGTCTGTGTGTATGTGAACAAAATTGCGGGCAAACCAAGCACCGTATCGGACTGAAATTTGGTATCTGACCAGCTGTCCCTCCCGATTGAACCTGGAGTAAAAATAAACAAAATCGGCTGGTAGAACTCGTCGACCGTAAAAGTAATTTTTATCGGAAAGTAGAAATTGCCCAGAAATTCAGTGATATCAAAACGTAATCGATCTCATTTCCACTTTCCGATCAAATTTGTTTTTACGGTCGACGAGTTCTACGGAGTCGTAGTGGATATTGATTTTTTCACTAACTTTAGGTTTTTTCCATATCCGTTTTATTTCAACGTAATAAAAAATAATATGATCGATGCTATATTAACATGCATGAAAAATTGTAAAGCGATATTCAACATGTGAATAAATAAATATGAGCGTTAATTGATTTTGAGGTTTAAAGCGAAATTTTAATTTAAAATAAACGAAAATAAATAAATTATAAATATTTCTTTATGGATATAATTCAACTCGATAATAAAATATTTCATTATCTGCACTTGTTATTATTCAAACATGTTTTTCTTTACTAAAGTAAACCCTTGTTATTTTTTGAAGCAAATGTCAAACAAAAACAGTAAACATTATTTATCATTACCATTTTCATATGCCTAAATAATATTTACCCTACCACATATTTCATTTTTCGTTGCTGAATGTATAAGCACTGCTGAGGTTGTTTTGAGTGTAATTTATAGTTAAAGGTTACAATTTATACAAATATACCCGACCATTTACTTTCATTTTCATGTGTATACGTTGGTATGTTACCTTTAATACATGTACATACCTTTAATAAATGTCTTATGTTATGATAACATGAACCATGAATTTTATTAACCGTACAAACAATCCATAAAGAAAGAGACAGGACCAGGACCGCATATAACAAGGATTATTAATATGTTATTTCGTTATTATCATTATCAATTATTTCATTTGCCCAATATTATTTAAAATTAATACAAAACGTGTTGCTTCTTATGTTCGTCTGTTGGTTCTGCTAAGAAATTTACTGATTTAGATAATTAATAAAATGGTATTCATTTACAAATGTAATATGAAAACAAATTATTTTTCAATTTCGAACCAAAATTCGACGTAGAATCTGAAATTTCTCTTTCGACCACGAGTTACCAAACACCCTGTTTATAGACACTAAAAATTGTAGATGGCACTAGCAGAGAAGTAATGACGAAATTAGTTGCAGAAACAAAAAACGCCCTTTGGCACTATCGTGCATTTCATCAGTTCGAAGAGTGAATCAGAAGCATCAATTACATCAGGCAACAATAATTCATATTTGTCGGCAAACGTCGGCTCTTTTCTGTACGATCTCGTTATTTATTTAATTATTGTTTCAATTGTGTTCTACTTCGTATTTAACAATTCACTTAATTAACAGCAAATAGAAAAACAAATATTGAAAAATCAAGATTTGCTCGCTGCAGTTACATATGCATTCACATTTGTGATGTAATTATACTGCAATAATCTCTCTTAACACATACAATGTTTTAAGTTAAATTAACCGCAAAAGGGTTGGCGTTTTCAACTATAAAGTAAACGCAGATTCCCTCTATGCATACATAATAATCTTTCGAAATACTTAACACCCCCTGATTCCGTACCGTCTCAGTTCGCGATTCTTACAATCGTCCCATTTGCGTACTCGCAAAGTAACAACTAACTCGTTTAAGGGTATTAAGATAGACTAATAAGACATATTTAATTTAATATAAACGCTCGCGCAACTGCCACAGTTTCATCCCTTTTGCTCATTGCTCCCTAACTTATATTATGAACATTCCAAAGTTCTATATATACCTATATAAATTGAATGCAGTGAGTAAAGTTGGCGAAGAGGAAAGTCGAACCAAAATCCTGCCTGCCTGATGTTATGTGGCGACACTATTCGCTATAATATGCTTGCAATACCAAGTTGAATGTATTCAACTAACTAATGCTAGAGACAAAATTAACTGTGTTCCCTCTTCCCTTGAGTGTCATCAGATGTGATAGTAAAGATCACTGTACCCTATTCCAAATAAGAATGGAGCAGGTGTCGCTGCATACACAAGCATATTTTGCGAATTTGGACGGCTCTTCATATACTTACATTTGGCGAGTTGCCTATATCATTATTCTTAAAAAATGAGCGTTAAATGCCATCACTCTTTGCCCACTTCGAATGTGTTTACCTCAAGGATTTTGTATAACACACGATGGGCCAGATATCTCTGCCATGTTTGCAAAAATCATAGGATGATGTAATTTGATTAATAAATATTAAAAATTTGACATAAACTTCAAATATAAAGTGTCAGAGTTGTATTTTTATGCCTGTATAAACTAAATTGATTCTCTTATTTTCCCAATGCTTTATTCTTATTTGGAATGGAGTACAGATATATATGTATGACATCAATGAGTTCAACGCATATGGTACATGTCAAAACGAACATCTTGTATCTTTGTCCTATCTAGTGATACGTATGACAGTTTCGCAGCTTAAAACTAAAAGTAGGTAAATTCCTCGGCAAATTCTTATCGATGTTAATGCATGCGCAGAACACTTTTATTGTACAACATTTTACTGGAATAAAGGTTTGGTTTCACAAGAACGCCAAAAAATATTCCAACCATTTCCTACGGATTTACAGCCTTTGATGAGAGCAATCGATTCAAGTAATAAAATAAAACCAACGATAAAACATTAGTGTTACTGTGACTTCACATGGAAGGAATAGGTCTCCTACGGGATGCCGATTGAAACACATCAGGGCTAATTAATTTACATTTTTCTTTTTTATCACGTAGTGTCCAGATAAATCTACTATTTTTTGTCTTTGTTTATACCATCAGCGGCTGCCAATGAAACGGAAGAAATCAAAACATTCAGTTGTTCAACAGTTGGCAAGCCAATTAACAGTAAATCGTCTGAAGTGTACTTGGCTGCTTGCATGAACTGATCCAGTTGTATGAAGGCATTCATAATATTGTTCTGCAACCAGACACATAGCAATTGAATTTTATCGTTGTTTTCTCGGCTAAATTTTAAACGAAAAACTTACCTTTACTGGTCGAAACAAGATAAACTCCGTCTCCCTATTTGCTAAATACAAGCGCATTGCACGCTGGATGTCCGGAATTTTACCTTTCACATTTCTTTGAAGTCCAGCCACAATTCCGGCTAACACTTGCGGCGTAGACGATAATTGCTCCCGCAGGGGTACAAAACTGCTGTCTTTAAACTTTTCTTGCAGTCCCAGTTGATATTCTCCCTGAAAAACGAATTTTTAAGAAAATCCTAAATTATTCCATAAAACGACTCATTAGGTTAAAGTCTCTTCAGTTTGCTGATTACAGCAATCCTGCCAAATAAGCTTACCTTGTGCAAAAACTGTTGTAGGGGGCCGATAAGCAATGATGTAGTGTCGGCAATAAAGTTTTCGCAAGCTAATTTCAAGGCCTTATCGATTTCTTTACGTGAATCGACCAAATACTCTTTGACGCGTGGCGTACCTTCTAGTAAAAACTCCAAGATGGCGTTGTTGGTGCCCAGTGTGAATATCTTATCGCGATTGTGCACCAAACCGACGGCGGCGCTGCGCACATGAGAAAAATCAAAACCAAGTTCTGTTATCGTGAAGTCCACTTGAAACGGCGCAATCTGCTCACGCATTATGAGTAGGTGCTTAATTTGGAACAGCCTGCCATCTAGCGTAGACTACAGAAAAAATGAGAAAATTACAAAGAAAACAGTTTTCAATCTGCATAAGACCGTGTACTGTAATCTAAACTTGGCACCTTCCATATTATTTACACGCGTTCTTATGGAAGTTTCACAATGGGAGATTACAGCAATCTTGCAATATTTTAAATGAACAAATAAAATACCTTACGAGCGGTTATTAGTTGGCCAGCCTTGTCAATGGTCTGAACGCATATTAGCAGGCCTTCCTGCGCGACTCCCTGGAAAGTTTCGCGATCCAAGCAGATATAGAGCCGGGAGAGGCAAACCAGCGTGCGTTTCACCGTCGGGTACCACATTCCATGTAAATCAGCCGGAGAATCTAAGAAAATATCAAAAAAGTTAAAAAAACAATTTCAAATTACGTTTTCCCATAAGATCCAATACTACAATCTCAACTTGCATCGTCCCATATGTTTTACATGCAGTTTCACGGGAATGGAGATTGCAGCAAATATTTACAGCAGTATAAGATTAAATACTGCAATCTTAACTTGAGACGTCCATATGATTTACTAATAGTTGTATGGGAGAGGAAATTTTTCCGCTGTTTTGATTTTTATAAATCTCAATAACGACTTACTTCCGGTAAAGCTACGAAACTGCCCGACACTTCCGGCATTGAAACCGGCGACTTCGAGCGATTCCGCCGAGAAAGATGACGTTGACGAAGTTCGGGACGCGCTGCGACGTTCAGCGAGCTCTTCGGCGACATCCTCCATCTGCTCCAATTTCTCCGGGTACGCTAAATCGCCCGGCGACGGTTGATATCCGGAAATGTCGTATTGAAAGAAGATATTTGTGCGAAACACGAGTCGTTCCTCAACATCCTGCACGAGTTGATTTATTATATCCGCAAATTGTCCGACAGAAGCTAAAAATATAAAAAAATCATTTAAATAGCCATTTCAGAATTGTTGTAAACTGCCTACCATTGAAACCCATATAAATGAAATGGGTCGTTTCAAGTTAAGTTTGCCTTACGGGAAACATTTTGACTATATTTGCTTTCAACAACACGAGGTGGCGCTAACCGAAAAAGAGGCAACTTACGATTTTGGCCATTTGCTGCAATCATTTCCTTGAGGATCGTTGCCAACTCGGTAAGGACCTCGATGTGGTTGATTCCGATGAGACAAGGACGCAGTACGTCGTATAAGTTCTGACAAATCGCGTTCAAATAGTCGGAGAGTTGTTGCGAGGGTTGCCGGAAGAAGTAGTGGTAGCAAGCGCCCTCATCCTGACACACTTTAATCGTGAACAGCGCTGCCGACCGAAAGAGGACGCCATGATCCTTTGCCAGTCTGTATTTGTCGCGTAAATCCAGCAATGCCTTGGAAACAGCAGCCTGCATGATGGGAGCACGTAGCGAGAAGTAAGACTTATTGAAATCCAATAAGGTGTGCTCGTAACTGGAGAAAATTGAGAAAAATTAATGAAAATTGGCAGTGGACAGTTGCCCCATAAGAAAACATAAGGTAACTTGAACTTGCAATGAACTTACATGTGCCTATATGGCAATTGTAAGTTGTGAGATTACAGCACTAGAGAAATAACTAGTGTTTTGCATATACCTGTCATTTACGTCCGTTCTCTCTTCAACGTAAGCAATCACATTGCTTGTCTTCGTCGCCGCGTTCTGGAATTTACCGTAGTAGTAGGAAAAAGCCGTTTCGACGTTTGGATCGCTGGAAGCCGGCATCGAAATTTTCACCTTTGACGTTTCCGTATTCAGCGCCACCTGGCGGGTGGCTTCCGATAAAATAGCATTAACATAACGCACCACATTTCCCAAACAAGTCGATAACAATTGTTCGTAACGCAATTTATACGAAAATGCTTCTTTAAATTCGATCTTAGAAAAAAAATTATATTAGTCTTGTCATCACGGAACTTGAAATATTATATGGCCCACGGCGACAATACTTGTTATTTACATGTATTTTAGTATTTTCCAAAAACTTACGTTTTTTTCCAAATATTCAAGACTAGTATTGATTTCTTCGAGCACATTATGTAGGAATGTGTCGCTGTTGTATTTGTGTGATTGCGTCGCAACGCTATGGCTCAGCTGGGCGTATTTCGTGAAATGTACAAGGCGCTCGTTGATTTGTTGCTTTTTCTCTTTCAGTAGCATCTGCTGTCGCATCAATTGCTCGCTCACATTGTGCAGCGAATTGATTTTCATCGCCACGTGGTTATAATTGTCGCCCAGATGCGATAAATCAGTGGAAATTATGTTAACCTGTAAGAAATTAAAACGTATAGAAAGTTGCC
>JARJEB010020744.1:0-16745 GCA_030264535.1 Liometoxenus newtonarum | reverse complement strand
GGGAGAATCCTGCATAGGATAACTACTGACTCTGGTCAGGAGCCAATGTCAGACTCTTACTGACTAAACTCCCACCTAAATACCTATCTTCGGAAAAAGATCCATGGATAGGAAGCCTGGAGGTGCCTCTGCCGTAGAAAGGGGAGGACCTAGAATGCAAAAAGCAAGCAACCGGTAGAATTTCAAAATGAAGATAGAAGGAAAGAAAGAAGAAAGATTTGGTGGGGTGGGTGATCAGGACATTGAATTCGGGATGAGGGAGGGTAGATAATCGATTAACGATCGTTACTATATTTATACTAAAATATTTCCTATTGCCTTGTTATGTGACATCGTAAGGGGTCTCTGTTGTAATTGATCGTACGGAGTCCACATAAACATTGCACTCGTTATTGATGTTTGATTCCCTCAATGTTCTTAGTTAACAATTTAAAGTAGTTCAATTAATAAGTCCCAAAATTATTATGACTGTAGGTAGAACGGAGATAAGTCACTTTGTGACAGTACCGTAACGTCGCTGAACTACTTTGTTTAACAAAACAACAGCGTACCATTACTATCTATTCACATATCACTAAGACCATTATTACTTGTAGTAGTTAACCGAAATTGCCTGATGATGATCGTAATAGGTGGAAACCGGTCGTAACATACACAACAAATAAAGTTTCTCATTAGAGTTGTAAGCAGTAAAAATGGGTGTTGCCCTTTTACTTGAAATATTTGTATTTCCTCCAGATATTACTAATTATATCATTCAACAATTCAACATATGATTTTATTATAGACTGCCTATGGGTTAGAACTCCCAGACTGGGGCAAACCACTATACCCTGAACCATTGGAAACCATTCACAACCAAGGAATAGAAAAATTTGCTGAATTAAACATTCGCTTAGGAGCGGGCGGATTATTAAAAATGATTTCACAATTTTCGCGACAAAAAACGGAGTATCATCAGTTCAATAGAAAGTTGTATCTTTACTCTGGGCATGATTACAATTTGTACTTTTTACTATATAGTTTAAAAGTATGGGACCATCAAACTTCGGATTATTGTTCGTTTTTAATGTTTGAATTACACCGAATTAACGGAGTTAAAGGCTTTAAGGTAAGTTTTAAGTGACCTCTTTTAATAAACTTCATGTGAAATATTGACTTTTAGATATTTTACCATAATTACAAAAATAATGATCCAAGATTGTTAAAAATACCATTTTGCGTGGATGATAAAAATGATGGAAGTTTTTGTCCACTTGATACATTCATCGCAAATACTTTATGGTTTTATGAGCCTCAGGCAGTTTGTGGAACTTACTGAAATATTGATTTTGACATACTAGGTTTATTGATATGATTTTTAAAATGACCAATTCAAAAACTGTAGTAAAAATGAATAATTTGACAGAGAAACTTGTAAAATTTTTATTCTCAATATTTTCTCTTCTATGCCTGCTTGTAGCTCAACTTGAACTTGAACCTGAACCTAAACCTGAACCTGAACCTGAAAACTAAAGAGAATATATTTTAATAAATGGTGGTACATACAAGTGAATCGCTGAGTATATTCGCATGTTCAGTATATAGATGGCTTAGTATAGAAAATAAGTAACGTTATAAACTTGCTGTTGACTTGACTGTTGTTGAAAAGTATACGAAAAGAAATGAAACGCCAAACTGGCGACAAGATATAAAATTGATAGAAAGATAATAATTCTAAGAAATATTATATTCCAACTTTGTTTTTCATCTTTCTTGTTTTACTTTACTTCAGAATTGTGGTTATATTTTATCGCGATATTAGACCCATATGCTTGAGTTGTGACCCGATCGATTGCATAGTACTTGCTAAAAGTTATAGTTCTCGTAATAAAACAATAATATTAAATTGGATTTATATGGACAACAGAACAGAAACAGAACAAGTTGGTGACACTAACACAGTTAACCAAAGGCGTCACTTTAATATAAAGAGCGAACAAGCCGTACTTACCCATTAGGTAGGTATACTTACCACGAATACAGCGATGAAGAACGAAGCGATGAGGCAATAAAATTTGGATCTAGCGTGATAGTGTGATTATTTATGGTGGTTGCCTTTTATTGGCTTTGTATTGTTTTTTACACAGTCTTGATGCGGATCTGTTGTTCATCATGTGGTGAGTTCAAGAGTTTTTGATCCGAAGCGCCGCGTTTTTACCTGATAAATATCTTTTCAAAACGCAAAACAACGATTTCTTTTAATAACCCATAAATGGTATTATCCGATAACGACGCTTCCATTCAATTTTTTTATTGATTTCGTCGATTTTCGATTCTGGTATAGAATACTCCGTGCACCTAATGAGTGTCAGGACACAATCTGCGACAATGAGAACGACAGTCTTTGATTAGGTGGCATTCTCATGTCGTATGTCGCGAGAAGCAACGCATGTTCAACGGTAGATCTATTCGTATACATCCAGGACAGGTGTTTATGTTGTCGTTGTCGAACGTAAACCTATGAAACACTTCACCAGATTGAGATCAGATTGTGACACTCAACCTTACTCGTAAGTCGTACATGATACTGACATAACTGACTTGATTACGTATAGGTACCAAGAGCAGAAATCAGATTAATCATTGAATTCACTCGATCGGAATTCTCTAATGCGCAAGTTAATACCAGGAAAGTATAATTTATTTATGATGACAATTTCGCGCAATAAAAAGGGCTAAAGTAATACTCAACGACAATGCCCATAATTCCGGTACCTATGTAACAAATACTGTCCGTCCATTTTGGATATGTCCACGACCAAGTTATAATGAATGCAATTGTCAATATTTAACCAGATTTTCGGTCGGTCGGTTGGTCGGTTGATTATTTTAATTGCATATCGAATAGCGAAACATTTCACTAACACTCTGACAATTGTACGTACGCATGACACAATTCAGTTGAGTAGCAATAGGGCCCCCATTATAAATTGTGAAAATTTATAATGGAATAGCAATTTGTTTGCATTATAAATTTATTGCTATTGCGGCGGTTTAATTAAATTTTCAAACGGTGAATCAAAGTCGTTTTAACGTTTTGAAGCGTTTTCGAATGTAATAACACACCGAAATCAACAACTACAATAACAAAATCCCTCGGAATAATATGAAGCAGAGTTGTGGGGAACCCGGAAAGTCGATCAGAGGTTCGGTGTGGGCTACGACAAGGGGGGTGGTCGATTGGCATATAGAGCCTCCGTTATATAACGCTTAGCTCACAAGTCACAATTTACGTGCACGTTATTGACATAATTTGCATAAATTCGCAGTAATGGTAAAGTACATCAGGTGGGTAACTGATTGAGGTATTGGGACACGGTATGGGCATGTCTGCATAAAACAGACTGAAGCAAACTCGTTCGCTAGTAGCATAGCTGCTTGCTCGTTCAAAAGTTGTTGGCTTTTGCTACTGCGGTACCTACTATTCTATGTTGGTATGGTCCAAAGTAAATCTCCATACTTCTTTGAATATGTACAAAGCTCTAAAGTTGCTGCCGTGCATGTCAGTGTGCATACGTGCTCACATATACCGAAAACACATTCTGCAAATAATTAAAGGTAAAGCGCGCTGATTTATAATTTTCTGCTCTTCGTAGCAGTGGAGTTTGCATACTATATGTCGACAGACCTTGTAGTTGTAGCTGGTAGTAAAGAACAAAAATAGTCGAGATTCTCTCGATAAATCCATGAAACGATTTACAACAATTGCAAACATGCGACCAGAACGAACAAAATAATAAAAATTTGACCATAGAATTGGATTAATTAAAAATATACAAATTGTAAAGGCACTAATTATAAAAAAAAACGTTAACTGCCTATATTTTTATCTTATCTCTATAGTTATGAAAAAAAATCACTCTCAAGAACTAAAAGTGGCTCTGATGTCGAAAGAAGAACGAAAAGTGAACATTCACCAGTAAATAATCCTCGTGTCCATTGTCTACTGTCAAGTGAGTTAAGAAATGGCCAGGTAGTGCCGATAAGATAGTAAATGGGTATATCTTGATGGTATATGGAAGCAGCAGCGTCGTCACAGTCCCGAGCGACTGGCGCCTCTGGCTGGGCTGGTTTGATTTAGTGCGGGATGCTTTCGCTCCGGACACCTTTGGGACCTCGCGACAATGAGAATTGGTTTGCAGATTTATTCGGCAACGGTGGTCTCTCGACTGCCAATCTTTACACACACACACACACACACACACACACACACACACACACACACACACACACACACACACACACACACACACACACACACATCCCAAGGTCCAACTCCAACTGAATGAAACAATGATGTGGAGGAGAAATGGATGCAGCGTAAAAATATCCCCTGACCGGAAAAAGTCGTCTTTTACTTCGTGCGATTTTTTTTTTGGTTTCGTAGTGCGCCTTTTGGGATTGGGCTTATGGCTGGTTATATATCGATGCTATTAACCGAATATGCATTAATTGCTTACGTTATTTGTTGGGGGATGGGTGCGGAGCCTCGATTAAACTTCAACATTGAGTATTTTTAGAGATAATAGAGTCGGAAGTGTGTGTGTGTTTTTGGTAGGTCCGCTGCCTGGAAGGATCAATGGCATGGATGTTTTCTCTTCATTTGTCCTTTCTATATAAGCCTATACTCGATTGAACCTTTATCCAGGGGCCATTCGCGTAAATCAGATACGCGTCCAAAGCAAAAGCTCCTTGATATGCGGAAAAAACACGGTTACGTTCGAATCTTCGATCGGCGGTCCTTTATTCGGATTGACAATTTCTATTAGTCGGATACTGTACTTGTACAAATTAGTGGATTATTACTTCTCGGTGATCAATGACACGGTGTTAATTCGCGCCGTGCATCCGGGGGGGGGGGGGGGGAGGGGGGGCCGACACACGTTCCGCTGCGATCCAATTTGGTGTCTCCAATAAAACTGCCAGAGTAAAGCCCCGTCGATGTTGTTAAGTGACATGAATTATCCAACCTTCCCTCCGTCTACACCCCTCTGGTGCCTGATCTATAGCTGTATACGACATGAAAAATTTAATGTCGTAAAGTAAACAGTCCAAGTCTCATTTCTTTTCCGATACAACACGCCGGCAAACGAATACGACACTTTTGCAACAAACACAAACACACGCAGAAACATGTGAATAGAAGTTAGCGAAGATACCACAACACTAAAGCGCTTTTACGTTTACGTATTGAACAGCGAATCGAACGAGATCTGGGAAGTTTAACATGTTTTGGTGCCTCGATTCGTTGGTATAGGTACGGAGACGGGACCGACGACAAGACTAGGACGAAGACGAGCGCGACTTTAACGGGCCGCAACACGGATTACATACTAAACACACCGGGGGTGCCTCGTCAATATATCATTCCCATTAATTGAACTTTTGATTAATATCATTCGGACCCGCATCGTGATGAATACGTATGCCGGTCACATAGTAAGTTAGTTGCTATCGCAATAACAATGCAACTGAAATTAAACTTTTATACTCTATACATATATAACAGCCGCAGGATTAAACGTTGTAAAGTCATATACTTAAATGAAAATAAAAGGACTATAGCATTTTAATTTAACTTGACAAATTATGACAACATTTATCTAATAAACCTATTTGAATTTTATTGAATTTTAAACATGTTTTTATATAATATTGTAGTTTGATGTCTTGTGTGCATGGCAACTGGCAACGTTCAGGATCATTAAGTACAAAAACACAAGCACATTGAAATGGAAAAAATGGAAATGCCAATAATGGTTGGGAGCGCGGCAAACGGCAAAATAGACGAGCGAACGCGCCGGCAATTAAAATCTTTTTATAATTGTTGCAACGTAGAGACGAATTTCAAACGAATGCGCCACAGAAATGAGCAATATCTATTCCTGATGGCGAGCTGCATCGGCATCGGGGCATCAAAAGCGGAGAGACTAGTAGACTAGCCCGTATATGTGACTTCTGATCTTCTGTTGCGGCATTAGGGACTTTATCAGAATAACAAAATTATATTTTATATGAGGCCTGCTGACGCTGACAGCAAACATTCGAAAGAAGTTGCTCGGCGGCAATACAATAAATGGGAAAAGGAAGAACAAGAAATTGAGTGCCGATACGGAATGAGTGAAGGATATCAATAGTTATAAATATTGGTATATCAATAGCTGATTGTCGCCTACCACCCACGGAGGTAACGTGGTATCCAACTAAACATACCTATAGTCGGCGGGAAACCCCTTCATTCATTCAATCAGTGTCCCCACAATTGAAGACAAAGTGTATAGTGTACATTGCTTAATCCTTTTTCGATCACCGTATCCGATCGGCTATCAGGCTTATACGTGTTTTTTCGTTTAAGACGTTTGGTGCAAAGTTTGTGCAATGAATGAGACTCGCATTTTTCGCATGAAGCCAGCTCGTCCATCGTGGAGTAATCGGTCGTCACCATCTCGACATGACCACCGTCATCAAAATACAACAACAACACGACACGGAGTGCTAAATGACCCACTTGTGTATACTTGGGTATGACGTATCAAAGTTTATAAACTGCATTTATTGTTATTCAATATTACGCTGTATTTTGTCTTCTCGTTTTGCAATTTCCAAAAATATTTTATACTTAAATTTATAATGAATGTATATGAACCCGGAAATAATTGCTACATATAATCACGCATCGCGACGTGTTTGTTTTACATTTCTACCTATATAAACATTTGAGTAATCAAAAGGCGCACCTAGTTCAAGGCCTCACTGAGTCTGGTCTAGGTCGTTCTTCATCAGGCTCATGCGCTACTTGTTCAAGCCAAGTCAACAAAACCATCACGTAAAATATATGAAAATTCATTGATGTAGTTACCTGCTGATCAATTTTGCGGTTGGCTACCGAATTATGAGCACGTTATTGAATATAGTGTCATTTGTAAATTATTCATGCACAAAAGACAGTATGCCCCAATAATATTAAACGATTTGCTACAGTTCACTGTACTGGTACTGTGGAGGATCGTAAAACAACTAATAAATTATGTCCGGACTCATTCGCTTTGCATTTATGAATATCGAATGAAGTTTGGTTTGGTTAGGTTGGTTTCAACCATGACCACAAAACGCTCTTTTTTTACGTATTGACGGCACGTTGCCAACGTTCATCGTTCAATGTGAATGATGTGAACTTGTGTGTAAGTTAAGCGTTGTGAGCTATATGGATGCCAGGCGCGCACATTATTACGTAATTATTTTCCGAACGATTCCATATATAAAGGTAGATTGTATGCGGCAAATCGTCCATAAAATATTCAGGCGACGTGTCGTTAGTCGAATTACCCTCTTCAATATCGTCGAATAAGCTCAATAAAAATTCACAATTATTCTCTTTAATGTGGGAGGATTTTTCTGTTTTTGGTAATTGATCAGGGCCCAATCGCATTTTCCGCGGCTAATAAATGTACCTGCAAAATAGAAACCTACAAAGTCATTATTGCATTAAAACGTAAGTGCTGTTTCTCCTTAACTTTTTTTTTGTTTGTTTTCGACTTAACTTTTACGTTAACACCCGGTATATTTTGTATAAAGTTGTATAAAAAGTTGTATTATGGTGTTGTTGTTGAATTTCCATTAATACAAAAGTTGAATTCAGCCGCGAGAGTTTTCCCCGAAGAATTATAATGCTCTGCAAAACGGCAACAACGAATGAACGTTTCCTACTTCCAACCAGCAATTGCTGCTGCACCGCGAAGGAGAAGCAATATCGAAATAAACACATAACGTCGCCTCAATAGTGCAATAAACTCGATTTAACTCGAATGTTAACGTGCATGCAAATCCAGTTAGGATATCTTTATGCGCCGACTGTTTATGCATAAACATAAGCATTTTCTTTTTTGTAATCGTCTCGACCGTACAATTGTGGCACGTATACGATGTAAGTTGTAATGTACAAAGCTACAAAGGTATACACGATGGCTCGGTAGCACAAGCAATGGTAAGCAAACTCGAACTCGATCGGATGCAGTTTCGTTTCGTTGATATCGACACTTAATACAGTAGTTAATCGCATATTTATGGGTTATATCCGATGAAAATGAAATCCATGTGTTTTTGCACATTGACAGTAGCGCTCCTGGCTGAAACAAAAACTACTAAATAGTTATTGACAATCACAATGACAACCACATTATGCAACAAAATGAACATTTTAGTATAATTGTGGGGCTCCTGGCTAGATGGCGTCAATAAATTATCGGAGATTCTTACAATATATACTTATATTTATATCTAGCTGAAGCACATTGCCTATACACGGATAACATTCTCAAAAGGCTGACAAAATTTAAAAACTTTCATTCTTTTTAGTTAATCGATGGTATAAAGCTTTAATTTATGGCTGTGTTAAGTTAAATTGGTCTTAATATGTTGCTGTTGTGTTGTTAAAGATTTTGGGACATTTGGTTGACATTTTTTGGTTTCATAGCTCTATGAGAATGAGAAAAGAATTCTTACAATTTTATATTTTTAAAATGAAAAGAGTATGTCGAGAAATATTCGTGCCTTTTCTTAATGTCTTCATTAGTCACAGAAATAGTGAAATAGACAAAAGTCTTGTGCCTTGAAGGGGCAATAACTATAACTAACAATAAGTACTCGTTGAAATACGCAAAGAAAAGAAAGAATTAGAGCTGTTTGTATTCTATGGATAAAAATAGACAAAACCGACAAAAGTCAATTCATAATATAAAGTTTGAACAGGATATAAGCTCAAATGACTTGCAGCTTCTTCCATTTAAGTAAGTATAATCATCTAAAATAATAAAATAAAAAATAATGTCTATAGCAAATTCAAGCATATATATGAAATGCTTTTATGATTAATGAAACAAAGTTTTATTTAATCTATAAGACAAACTACATTCGGAATTTACTAAATAATATTTTAATATTTACAGGAGAAGTCATCTCTCTCGCCGGGTCTCGAACCCGGAGTTCCGGGTTCGAGCTCCGGCGCGACAGATAACTATTCTTGTAAATATTAAGATATTAATTAGTATTATGAATGAAAATTGTGCATTTCATTTCTTAATTGACAAATATTAATTATCATTGTAATTGCCTTTTGAATTGCAACAATTTATAATAGAATAATATTGGTAAATATTTCCTGGAAATCACGTAATTTCCTCTATAATTACGTCTTTTAATCATTGATTTTCCTAAGATTATTTGAATGATAATTGTTCTTAGAATCATTCACTCATATTATAACATGTTTCTTTAGTGACTCATGCGTGTTAACATTTTAAAGTTTTTATTATAAACGAAAATATAATTTATAAAAATAATACGAAAAACAAGCATTGCTAGTATGCGAACAATAAAAAATTAATTTACTGTTTGGATGAACATGACCTAACATAATATGATATACCTTTGTGAAGATAAATGAAACGAAACGATACAAAGGAAATGATTTTTTACGGTTACAAAATTATTGACCATTTCGTTACGTTCGTTACGAATTTTTATATTACTTATAGACATAAGTCAGACATAGCTCTTCATATACTTATTGAACAGAAAGAAAGATATTGTTTTGTCGGTGTATGAAACGAGAAAACAATCTGTTATAGTTATAGTTCGATATTCGATGATACTATCTTCCATTCAACAACCGATGCGGCTTTGTAGTTTAAAGTTTGAATGATTGTGCATTTTATGTTTTATCGCTTTAATTTTATGCAATTACACAGTTCACACATCGCTAGTGAGTAGTGGTTGCCTATCATGCGACCGCATGCAATGCAGGTTGAGCTATACATCAGGCAACAGCGCAACATAAGGGACAAATTTGAAGATTATTGTTTTTATGAAATTAAATAGTTATTTCACTACAAGTTGCGTTCAATCATAGATTAGCGACAATCATTGGCGACAATACATCAATTTAAATCACGAAATCATCTGATGCCTGTACGTACAGAGTCAAATGTCAAATGAGAAGGTTACACATCGAACAATCTCAAAACGTATGCAACCCAAACAACAATTGTCAGTAAAATCGAAGCACATAGAACGAGAAAGAAGAAGGTGGACTGAAGTGTTGCGTTATTTCGAGAACCCCATATGAAACTACGCTAACACAATTTCTGTTGCATAAAATGTTCATAACACTTTTTCGACGTTTTGGGTATAATCCTATAATGGTTCGTTATTATTTCATAAGATCTTGGGTGGCCAAGGCCAACAAAACAGAAAACAGCCCTTAATACAACAAATAAATAACCTTAGCGAAATTAGCTATTCCTTTTGTGACTTGTAATTTGGTAAATTTACCCTATTTAGTATTCTATATTCGAAGTCTCATATTATTTTATGAGACATATACTTTGTTACTAAACTGGCTTGCGAATGTTGACTGGTAAATGCACACTACCCAGTGTTATTAAAAACGGACGAGCTTCCCAGTTTATTCGTTAGGTTGGGGATATTGCGTCATTGAACGTTGTCTTTCTTATATATCTGAAGAATTTAAGTTTAGTTCGTTTTCTCACTCGTTTTGACAAGGCTCTCTCGTCGCCGCGTATTCATGTTCTTGCCCCAAAGTATCAAGAGTCACCCAGAATTTCGAACGTGACAGAATTTCGTCGAGACGCGAAAGATGTTAAAACCATATTACTTGTGAAGGACTGTCTCAGTCTGCACTGTCTTGACTTCAACTTTTGTTTTATGCAAATCAGCGTTGCTCTTGTTCCGTAATTTACATTTATATTTAGTATACCTACACTCCGCATTAAAAATATATTTTTGTAAAACTCTCAATAGTCGAAACAGAAACAGAATTACCGATTATGTGAAACAAGGATATGTAAAATATATCTATAATATCAATGTCAAATATTTAGGAGTTTTGTTTGTAGGAGTACAACAATAAAACTATGTAAAAGTTTTTGGAACAGCAGTGCAAAGAATTTTTACAGGAGAGACGGCGCTACGTTTTGTTATCAACGAATCTCACTCCCATTGCTCGCGCGGGGTAATAATACATGCAGACATAAAGCTTATTTAAATTGGCTCTTTTGTTTTCATTACCGTTTAGTACAGAGTGCTACTGTTAGGATTCAATACGAACTGAATGAACAAGGGAAGAATTCGGAGAAGTTTTACTCTCAACACAAATGGCAATTAAAAATAAAAAATATAAACTACATTGCGCCAAACAGAAAACAACGACTTTATGCGCGCTGGCCGGGCAAAATAAAATTCAGCATTTCCAAGTATACCTAGTACCTACACAGTACCCAATCGGCCGAGGGAACTTTTTAAGCAAATTCTTATTGGGGTGCTGTTTAAAATAATTAATTAAATTTCTTCTCCGTATATAGCAATACGCAGTAAACGAAACAGTTTGGGCGAAATGTTACGAACTGCCGGAATGTTTATATACGCATTTTGGGGAGATAAATCAGATGGTTTTTGGCCGATGACACGCGGCTCATTCGGGTACAGGTACAAGAATTACTTGGGCGTCCAATGTAAATTGTATAGCAATGCGCGCGACATGAGTCGGAACTTTGGAGAGATCCAGTCGAGTAAAACGACTTTTCATTATGCCATAACCTATTACAATGGGCAATTTCATCTGACTGTCGATCACGTCTACGTATCTTCCGAGAACAAGTATATGGTGTTTATATGTTGAAAAACGTTTTTACTTTCCGGCCACATACCAAAGGTATGTAGGTATAGGAAAGTAAGGTGATCAGGCAAAAAATCAAAGTTTTATTTTTCCCTGATTCGTGAAGATCCGTTGATCTCAGGTTCCAAAACGACTTTTGGGTCTGATGGCCGTGTGTACAGAAATTTAGTGGTTTCCACTTCCCGATCAGAATTTCTTGTACCAAATCATATAGTTTATATTACACGGTTAAGATTCGTGGAATAAAATAATATTTTTTAAAACTTTTAACTTGGCTACAATTAGTTTGGAACTTTTCAGAACTTTATACTTAGAACCAATGTGAAATGCCTAGACTGACTGTCTAATAGCAAGTGACCTATCTAAGCCGTAGCTCAATAATAAGTGAGTTGTGTTTCATCGCGCAAGGCTTATATAGTTCAGAAGCTATGACGTCGCGTTGACCTACTTTTAACAGAAGTTGTGCGGTGCGAATTTAACGCACCGATTTATTTTATAAGCATTTCGATGCACTGCAACTTTGAACCGTTCGCTTACCAGAAAGCAAGAATGGCATTACCAATATGCGGAGGCGGACCGCCCTAGGAGCCTGTATACATATAGACTTTCTATTTTCATTAGTCTCCATTTCTAATTGACCATTTAGAATGACGTCCCGCGTACTGATATTGGATTGAATTTATTTACGTTTATTAGAAAACCTCACGCTGCGTGTACGGATTACCTAAGTTGAGTTAATATACCTAGGTATAAACGGTTGCAAACTTCCATGTTCCTGATTCAGTTGATAATCATTTGATTTGGCCCTATATTGTTAATATGTATACTTAAATGTTAAGCATCCTCTCTATTCATATAACACAGTGCATTCAGGAAATGAATGGACTATGCATTTCTAGCAGGATCAGGACAAGTCTCACTCTTGACGTCCACTCGAGTCTTCTGCTCTTCAGCTCTACAAATGCTTTTACATGCTGATTCACAGATTTATCTGATAATGCATTCGTTGCATTATAGATGAACAGGTACTTGAGTCCATCACACTGCATTAGTTTATTTCGTCCTCCCTTCATAGTCAACCAAATTTGTCCACCCAGAGTTGATCTAATTCCGCATCCAAGGAAAGACAGGGCCAGCTAGGGGTCAACAATATTGTAACGAGTACAGTACATTTGTTCATTTATTATTTTCACTTGGTGTCTCTCTAGTCCTTTGGGAACAAATTTTCCTCAAAATACAGTAGTTTTTGTAAATCCATTTACTCGTTTACAATATTGGTAAGTAAGTAAGTTCAAGTTGCAAGTTGCAAGTTACATAAATCTATATAGATCTAAAGGACCAAATGAAATAGCTGAACCGACCGGGCATATCGCTGTGTATGCACAGAACAGAATGGGCGTTTAATATAGTTGAGTACCGTGTCGAGCTTTATAGATATCTCTCTGACAGACATTAAGGACCATATTGTTGAACAGTGAACACACGGCGTTGAGGGTAAAGTATGACTATATACATATGTATCTATACGTTGTATCGATGGTCATTGTGTTCAGTTGTTGTATGCAATCAATTTCGTCACTATATGTGCGTATAGGGTTGGGGGAAGACAGTTCAAGTCATAGTCCTGCTTGCTCCCCATTCCTCGAGAGACTACTGACCATTTTAAAAGAGGAGAGGACAACGGAAGACAACACACATACACACACACACACACACACACACACACACACACACACACACACAAATACACAGCCATATAGCACAGCACTCAGTAAATAGATATTCCGCGCGCTGACCCTCGCCTCGTCTTTCAGCCATTTCGGCAAATATTACTTCCTTTGATATGGGAGATGGCTTTTTTCAATTGTACAATTGCTAGAGCTCTATATAAAATCCGAGAGCTTGAATCCAAATTCCTTATGCATATTAAAAATAGTCCCACACCACTGGGCACTGTCTGCAGCATATATGGAGCCATCCAATTCCCTTTTTTTGATGGTAAGTATAACAACTGGGAAATCAGGAAATCGCAAACCTTGGTCACTATATACTTTTATTGCTTTATATCCTTATTTATTGACTTTGCCAATTTGCAATTCTTTAAGAACTGCCCAGATTTATCGGCTCAGATGAGTAAAGTGTAATTTATTTACATTTTGCACCTCTAGGCCTTTCAATTCCTAGTACTGGCGCTGAAGAATGTAAATATAAAATGTATTGCTGTTTTGTATTTTGAGTAAAATGGGAAGGAGGGAAGAAGAACAACTGAATAATGCATAAATATATACAATTCGGGAGTGAAAAACGTCGCAGCTATAAATTAAAAATAATTAAAATCGTAAATATATGATGACGCAGCGCTAGCGGCCTCTACCTTCTGAGGAGTTTTCGCGAACTGATGGGCGAAAACAGTACTGGAACGTCGGGAAGTTGGAACAGTAGGGTCGCATCAGCATCGGAATGTGCTTTAATCAATTTTATTTTATTTACACAGTTGAAATAAGTATACATGCAATATTCCTTCGGATACATTTTTTCTACACTAGGCGGATTTAGTAGATTTCAACAAAATTTATTGCAACTGGTTCCTCCTCTTCTAAATTTTCTCAGAAAAAAAACCGGAACACATTGCAAATGCATTCAAATAGCCAGCCTTATGCATTCCTTACATTTCAATTTATGCAATTCGATATAATAAATGATATTTTTAAAAGGGTGCGGTCCACTGTGTATGTGTTCCGATCGCACAATCCTCGACCCCCTCGCCATAACATTGAAACATGTACCTACTAACATGTAATAATAAAATGAATTTAGCACTTCTCGGTCACACGCCAGAACCTAGAGTACGTATAAGCGGAGAGTAATCGAAGTTAAACTATTTAATTTAAGTACGGATCTCGGGACTCGGGACTGCCCTCGCGCGTCATATTCCCGTAGGACTATATAGAATAGACCATATTTCATTAAACACTTGTCGTACCATGTTTAACTACTCCTACTATTGTACTAACAAGTACCTATACAGAGTGTTAACGAAATTAATTTGTCAAAATGTATTTGAAGTTTCACGAAATTAGGCATTCTATAAGTGCTCGTCCACGATGAGATTTTTTGTGATATTTTTGTTTCGTGTTTACAGTGGAAATAGTTGTGCGACACATAAGTGAACACAAATGTTTCATGAGCCTTGTGTTCTCTCATGTGTCTAACAACTATTTGCTCTGTAAAACTCCTGTTCTAGCTGAAATTATAATTTCACGAAACAAAACTCTCACAAAAAATCTCATCGTATCGGCACCGTTTTAACCTCCAAATTTCGTTTGTTCATAGATGAAAACATGATGTCTGGGGCTGGCTAAACACATTATTGGTTATGCAAATTGAACGCATTCGTCACAATGCCATATTGACGTACAGCAGATCTCAAGAGCGCCAGTCCAATGTATTTCTAATCCAAACCAAACCAAACCAAATCAAACCAAACCAAACCAAACCATGTTTTTCCCCCACGAACAACATTTTGACGTTTGTGACGTCATATTAAAATGCCTCACGTTAGGAGCATGCGTAGTGCATTTTAAGTGTTTCAACAGAATACAGAGACTTCGCTACGTGTACGAACAATTTAGTTTGGTTGTTCCGAATCGAGTTCGCAACGGTCATATCAATTCCTGGACGGGAGCCTGTAGCAGTGTAACACGTACGAATTCAGTCCATCTTTTTTTTATGCTGACTGTTGACTAACCTACAATTTACTAAGATTGTAAACTAAACAAAAAACAAACATATATGCGGAATTTTAAAAGAATACTCGCGTTACACATATAAGACGCATGCGTATAATAAATTACAAACCAGTCTATGTGCATCAGTTTCAAACTGTGGTTGGAACAGAGCAATATATTTACTATGTACCTATATAAAAATTCGAAATTGAATTTGCAATTGTTCTGTTATATTATTACGCTACTGCATGCATATAGAGGAATATATAACGCGACGTGGGGGTGCACACCCCTGAACAGACAGGAAGAATGCTTTTGCTTAAGGCCTTATGGTATTGCTGCTATTGCTATATTATGAATGAATGATCCATTACATTTGGATTGGAAGAAATTCACTTGACTATCAAGTGGCTGGAAGGCGCATTTATGAATGAATTGAATGTACGTTGTATGTACGTAGTTACTTGTGCGTCTGGTAGTATACACTCCTGGGGGACCTCCCCGATTATTATAACATTATGATTGTAGACGAGGTGTCGACACGTGTCTGATATTATTTATTCGGGCACATTCGGGAATTGTGATTGATGGGATTTATAACGATAAACGGAAACGGGAACAAACTGGGAAGCGCGCAATAATACATTAATGATGGCACATAAACGTTCACATTAATATTACAAGTAAATAATGTAATGCGCTAAAGTGTAATTTATTCCTATATTATTCATATATTTTCGAAATGCCTCGTCGAATGTCGAACTGATGAAATTGGAATAGAATGTGATTCGGATTCTGATATATTTTGTCGCTCATCGTCCTTGGATTCGGATATGGGGATGCATTATTCGTGAGATTTGGAAATTGACTTCACTTTAAGCTTCAATTTCTACAAGCGAACGAGCAAATGCAACCGCCGACAAACTCGTTAGTATGGATTAAATGAGTAATCGTTGGAAAATGAATGATTTAAACTTTGGTATAATCTAATCCATAGGCGCCGACTTTATGATTTTCTCAGGGGGGCCGGGGCCAGAATAAGAAAAATAATAATATACGAATTAAAAAAACAAAACAACATTTATTTAACATGTATCTCATACATTTGGTACCTACTATACATTTGCGCCCAACACGGTTAACAATCAAATTTACCCCCCCCCCCCCCCCCCCCCCCCCCCCCCCCCCCCCGCCCCCCCCCCCCCCACCGGCCCCCCCCCGCCGGCTACTGCGTGTGTTCCTGTGTGGATCTGTTTCATGAGTATCCGATAGTTTCTTTTTTT
>JARJEB010020722.1:0-19113 GCA_030264535.1 Liometoxenus newtonarum | reverse complement strand
TATATATATATATTTGCGAAAACTGAAATAAAAAGTCAAAATTTCTTAGTGCTGTGCTTTATATCTCAGTTTCAACAATTTCCAGGCGACTACGTTTCGTAGGCTACCATCGTGCAGTTGGATTATCGTTAAACAGGAAGAAGGGTAAGTCGAGAGGAGCAATTTTCGTTCGGTTTGCGTTAGGCAAACTCGAGAGGAGCGGTTTTCGTTCGGTTTGCGTTAGGCAAAGTTCGAGAAGAGCCGTTTTCGTTCGGTTTGCGTTAGGCACTGATGCACAATGAACAATTGTGATTTCCTTCATGTCAAATTTTATAAATTTGTGTTAAGTGATATTCTATCTTCACACGCAGAAGTTGAAACATACTTTAAAAACAAATACATAGTAGGATTTTTATTTCTGCTGTTGTTACGATTTGATCTGTGTATGTATTGCGTGTAACTAGCTAAATATTGAATTTAGACAAAAACATATTCTTGTAGCATTTTTCATTGTCTACATATTAACTCCTATAATATTGTTTCGTAGGGTGCTTAGTTTGTGAGATAAAAAATTAATTAGTGGCAATCACAGAACAATGATAGAATATAAGCATGTTACTATGGCGACGCCACGGTGACAATCACAAACAATGATAGAATATAAGCGTGTTACTATGGAGACACCGCGGTGACAGAGTAAGTAGAATTTTATCCTAATCAATGGTTAAATTGTAGAGGTTCAGAGAAGAGCACTATTTGAAGAAATACAAAACGAAAGTAAACGCGATTCCGATCAAGTCGTGCTTCTCAAGAAAGAGATATCAACTTTGACTATAATATCGTGCCAAAGGGACAATTCCTTCCAGCGTTTTTTTGTTTCTGCAACTAATTTCGTCATATAGGTACAATAAGTATCGGAAAGTTGTGCGGTGTCCCGCACCGTATTTTTTTATTTAATTTTTATATTGGATTATATTCTCCACATTTTTTTACTGTTTTTATGCGTGTATCGTGTATGGTGCACGTGGAGACTAGCAAATGTTACAGTTGATGATGGAAAAAAGTATATATATAAACCTAAGTATGTTGACGACAACAAGGAGCTAAAGGACTATGCAAAGGATAACGAATAGAGTAAGGGCTAGCAGTAATATAACGATATTTACGATTTTAAATTTAGTCCTTGCGTGCGTTAATTTAATGCTTTATTACTCTCACAACTCATGACGTTTTACTCTGGTTTTTTTTCTGTAAGCGTTACTGGCGAGTACAGTAGTAATTGAAATGATAATATTTTTATTTCTTTGCTTAATTATTCGGTGCGCTTTATCGCCTCGTAAAAAGTTAACTTCGCGACATAACGAACGACACATTCCTAAATTAATTCAGAAAGCTCCCAAGAAAATATAATTTTTACTTGGAATGATGAAGAAATTAAAAAATTTTGGTACTTAATAAAAACTTTTAAGGCAGTTGAGCGTAAAAAGTTTTAAGCTGATTTAAGCCAAATATTTATAAATAAATGTACTTGTTTTGTATTATATTGAATCATTTTGCTGCTATAATCCATTGATTTTCCTTTATTTCCCGCAATCTTTTTTCTAGTCTAGCGTTTTGTTTAAGTCGCTGAGTTGCGTGACTTTGCGGCTTTATTCATAAAAATGTTTTTCTAAATAAATAAATAAATAAAACTGCATTACAACCACTATTGTGATAAAAATAATAATGGGCTTCATATATCTTCACCTTCATTATGCACTTTCATAATAACTTGCGTTAAAACATTTTCGATTGGAAAAGTTTCAATTGAGTCATTTACCTATTAATAAAGTCCTTGCGTAGTAACTACAGCAATCAACATCTGTGCTTTTATTTCTTTTTTTTGATGACTTTTGCACTTCGTGCTTGTTTGCCTCAGCGACATCAAAGCATTAATTAAGAAAATACGGTGAAGCTAATAAAGATAATTTTACAACTTATGCAAATGCCCTGAAAAGAAACAGTAAAAGAACTTAATCGAGACAAACTTCTTCTCTTGGGTATCATAAACTTAACGTTTTTGCTGTCTTTCAATGAAAATTCGTTCAAAAATTACGACGAACTGTTGTCTCCTTGTATTTACAAATGTAGATCAACATATTCTTTGTATTAAGTACTACTATTCAGACTAACTGTACGTATAGTAAAACTGGTATATAGTTTTGACTACCAACTACTTCTCTACTCCACTCAAAGTTGATTTAATTAGGGCCCCCGTGTATGAACCGACCTCGCATGCTTTACGTCCTTGCCAGAGTCGCGGTGTGTGCCTTCGTATATTTTCGCATAACATACAACGTCCACTTTAATAAATATCCAACCAGCGTATTATAAGCCTGGCAGTAGTTCTTTTGTTATGCTCCGGCCATTATTTTATGCTCAAAATGTTCTTTGTGTATAAATAACGATAAACTGTTTCAGTTATAAGGAGTCGGATGAATAAAATTGTATTAGATCATTATTTTGGTACTGTCGCCACAGTAAATATCCTTTGATCCATTTATTCATAATCAAAAGTGTAGGATCTTATTTTATTGAATTTTGCAAGTGCGACAATACTAATGGAGCTTTGTGTATGCTTCTTTGGTTCGTTGCATGTGCAAGACGACAAAGTTTTAAAAAGGCGATGGAAGTCATCCAAGTCGTCTCTTTAAATATATACAGCAGCCCACTTTTTGTTATTTCTGCACCATCTTTATACTTGCAAAACTCACGAACTCCGTTTGTAACAAAAAAGTGTTGATGCTGTTTGGTTGAGATAAAGATCGAGATGCTTTTGCAAGACTATTGTATGCAAACTCCACTAGGTCATATATTTTTAAACGTGGTTGACATAAATTTCAAGTTGTTGCCAAACAACTACACATACATGCTATACCAAAAACACTATCGCAAATCCCTTGACAAACAGCTATCCTTCGTTTAAAATTTCATGTGTGTCCAGCGACACTCGAATTACAATCAATTAAATTCTTGTGTTTTGCTGGTGCATATCATTTCATCCAGGGAGTCTTCTCGGAGTATTAGTGCTTACCCCTTATGGCCATACGTGACCGGATTTCCGAATAAATCCAACTAATTCACAGAGAGCCGAAAGCTACAGCTTTTACCCTCCGAAACTAGAAGTTGAACCCTAAACTGGAACATCATACTTGTACATGGATATTTTAAATGCAGAGAGTCTATCTTTACACCTCGATCCCTTTTCTTGCTTTTATTTAGTTCTTTCTAGTCTTTTTTATTATTTACCGTATTTGTGTGGGTCGTTATCCTGACACGAACTCGCTCTCTGTACAAATACGAAATGCATTAAAATGCGTAAAAGGACTATATTCCTACGGCTTGGCTAGACAACGAGACGGACCAATTAAACCGCCCCCGACATACACTAATTAGACTTTTACAATCCCAACAAATTTATTTTATCGTTCGTCGAGAGGTGTTAAAAGTGCGTGCTTTACATGGTTATGCGTCCCTCCGTGTTCTCTTCCATCTCCATTTACTGATCAAAACGTCTACTTAGGCCTACCGAACAAGGAAATAGTTTTAGAAATACCAACAAGGATAATAAGAAATATTGTGATGACTTATTAATCTTGTTCAAAAAAACTTTTCAGTTGTAAATGTTTTGATCAGTTTTGTAGGGCAAATACTTACATCTTCCACTTCCCTTCTTTACTCTGGAACGTTTAACGCCAAACCGCAAAGTAAATTTCACGTGTTCGTGAGCGAATTTTAAAAGCACCTACCCACAGCCTGCCTAAATCCAAATCTTGTCACATTTTTTTGACTTTTTCTTTTTTTAGCGTTGCTTAAAATATCATTAATGTTATACCACAAAGTAAAGCAAATACCCGAGAATTCTAAAAATTCTGTGAATTTTCTTCTGATCAATAAAAAAGAACCAACGCACAAGTTCACCTTGTATACTGATCCAATTTGTTATGTCCATGTATTTGATTAATAACCAAGCAGTTCTAATTGGTTTCTTATTAGTTTATTGATTGATTGATTAACAAGTTTGGACGTTTAATTTACTATACTCGACCAATATAGCATGAAGACCACCTGTATAAGTTATCCCTCTCGAACCTGCACAAGTTCAGGACCAAACAAGTACAAGTCCAAACATTATTGTCTAGTTTTTGGTAAAGTTAATAAGTCCGTTCCAAATTATGATTATGTGAATATTAAATACATATAGAGAGACATTTTGCCGAGTAGAGAGACGAATTTTGCCGAGTAGAGAGAGACATTTTGCATTTACTCGCCAAAATGCCTCTCTCTACTCGGCAAAATGTCCCTCTCTACTCGGCAAAGTGTCTCTCTCTCTCTCTCTCTCTCTCTCTCTCTACTCGGCAAAATGTCTCTCTCTACTCGGCAAAATGTCCTAAATATTAAATCAAATCGAAGGCACCTGTCGTCCAACAAAATTTAATGTCGTTGCCAGCTTATATCCAAAATGTGGCCGCCTTTTGTTTACTGAATTCTGAAATTCATTTTATTGCGACAACAATTTTGTAATATGGCAATCAGGATATGTAGTTAAGAATCTATAAAAACTGTGTGCAAAGTGAGACAAATTGTTTTCACAAAAATTCAAAAAGGGGATAAGAAATCTGAGCCGTGAGAGAAAAGTACGAAAGAGAGAAAGTTGATTTAAACTAAAAATTCATAATTATAAAAAATCGCAAGTATGCCACATTTTATGTGAATCTGCAGAATTAATTCTGAACAAGTAGAGTAAAAGGATATTAAACTCGCCTAAAGGTTACTGTTTCTGCTGATGTAGAAGGCGCGTGTTGCAGAGATCAGTCGAGAAAATGCTGTCCACTTTACGGCATCGTAAACTTGTACTAATATATGAAGTACATTAAGTTAGGTGTATGATATTATGGGCTATACGTGATGTTTTAGTGGAGATATATGTCCCCATATAAAAGGACCAGCCATGACATAAATTTACAAAATGACAATATATTAACAAGAATGTAACGGATCCTCCTCCTCTTTATCTTCGCTACCTTTCCTTCAGTTCTTTTCATTGCAATTTCCTATCAATTGGAATTTGTACAGGCATATCCAGCAAATCGATTAGTATTTGTTGACTTGACAATAAAATTAATTCAATTAAGTATCATGCTGCACTTGAATGAATCGAACGAACAAAACATCTAAACGAAAAATATCTAAGTTTAATTAACTTCATCACGAAGGAAGCTTTACACGAGCGCCAATTAAGTTTCATAAAAAATGAATGCTTAGCTGAGACAGTTCAAAGCGAAGCACTATATAAGAATTACAAGTATACAACTTGGAGAATAGAAAAAGGACAAGAGCAGCAAAAGGAAGAATGAACCAACTTGCTAAAATCTTACAAAGAAGGTATACAATGTTGAAGGAGCAGAAGAGAAATTACGATTGCAATTTCACCACTGCTTCCTTGCTATATGTCCAATAAAGAAAGAAAACTTTCTTTGTGCTGTCCTTCTACTGCCTTCTATTATTTTCACATTCAACATGTAACTAAAAACTAATAAGAAAAGCAAAAGTCGGTAAAGTGTGTAATGAAACTTGAAAATGAATTTTTCAGATTTTTTCTTCGTTGACTTCGGTAACGGGGTAACAGTTTGATGAGCTCAATAAACAAGTTGATTTAGTGTTGGAGTTTATTGATGAAGTTATTCAAGTACTAATTGCCCGGCTTATAAGTGTTGGTTAAAACCTAAAGCACATTGTAAATATTCGAATATAAAGTCAGCCGTTTTTAATGCATTTTTATAAACTTTTACGATCGTTCGGCTCACGTCTGAATGTATCGTTAATATTGTGCCGAAAGCCAAGTGTCGTCGTCGATCGTCGTTGGTGGAAGGTTGATAATCGGCCATCGTTTCGAATGGCGTGGGTAGCAGGCAAGATTCGTTTCAAAAACTCAAAATGTGAGAATAAGACCAGAAGACGCATGTTATCTGCGTAACGTGTTCTTAACATCTAAATTATGGATTGTGTGTAAGTAGTAAGCGCTTTTTATGTGTGCCATCATAGCAAGTATTTCATTCGAATCTTGATATCTTTTAATATGCCCAGGCAAGTACGCGAACACTCAGGAATGTGAAAATTAAACGGATCAGAGGATGAAAAAGATGTAAGGAGGTTTACAATTTAGACGGTTACACTGCGTATCATTTCGCATACTTTAATGCTTTATTTTTCACGCGGCAGAGTTTGGTTTACTACTTTTTTTAAGTCTTCCGCATCCACATAAAGCTGGGCAATTGCTGGATGATGGTTGATTCTGTGGAAGTTATTTAAATAAAATTTATAAAACGACGCCTCGAGCGGAATTTCCATTAGTTTGACTTACAGCCAGCTGTATGTTGTTGTGCTGAAACCTATTATTCAGAATATTTCAGAATTTTATGCGTTATGAAATATTTGCTGATAAATTTTCATAAAACGATAAATATCGAAGTGACATGACGAGAACGCTACCGCATAACAATAATAAAGGCGTTTATATTTGTTACTGAAAATTTATTTGAATTGCTATTGCTAGCTTGCTATTGGCTTGAAATTCAGCATTTTTTCCTTCTTCCATTTCGAAACTTCGTCTTCCAGTCTTTTTGTTGGTATATATTGTCTATAAATGTACAAATGGAACGATCGGAATGAATGGAACGATATACATCAGTCGGTTGGACAAAGTGAATGTATAAATAGCCGAGAGTCAACCGATAATCTAGACAAATTCAGCGACAATTTGCATTGTGCGGTCTTCTGCAAAGAGCAATTTACCTTGATTTGTTTACCCGTCCCATACATCGTTCGACTACCACTGACTACTTAACCAGATTAAACTGAAACTTTATGCTTCCAACTAGAACATTTATATTTGTGTCACAAGCTCCCAAGCGTTTAACAAGTGCAAGTTTCTATCCAACTGACCAATCCCAATGTAGCAACACTAGTTGCATTCATTATTCGTTGTAAATTCCTGTAATTTTTTATGTAATTGATATCATTTCAATGTGCCAGGCGCAGTTGTTCCACTAATACAAAAAAAAAACTATTATCATCACCAAATCACTATCAAAAAATCCCATTGGATGTGGGGAATTTCAACTGAATTACCAGGAAAACCCCCGCATCCCAATCATACACAATTTACAAAGTTTCTTTTTTTCACTATCGCAATTGAACTTATAATGTTTCCAACTAAAAAGCTACCACTGGGGTTAACAACATATTATCAACTATACACTTACTTTCAGTTGGTAATCTGAACGGAGTAGGAAAATGTCTAGTGGGAAGTTGATGGATGGATGTGTTTATTCCCTAATTAAGCCCTTTACGCACGCACACCCCCGTTTTGCGCTTATTGTACGTAACACATTATAAAATCACCTCTTTCCTAATATGGTCTCGGTTAGACTTGCACATTACTTTAACACCATTGTTTGGCTATAAACGTTGATTGTATGAATATCTAGATACGCAACGTGTGTGTTAAAATGCATAAGAAGCTAACAATATGCAGCCCCTTCACATCAATAAAATTGTACTCTCATCATGTACACTGATGTTTGGCCTAGGTTTTGAGTGGAACAAGGTGTGGTTATCTAGCGCCGACAGAATGGCTGACTTTTGTCTGTCACACGTTGCGTATCTTGTCTATTCTTACAATCTAGTAGTAATCTAAGCCGTGCATTTTGTGTTGGGAAAAAGTAATATGTTACGCCATATGAGGGTTCAACAATCTTTTTTCAAATCAATTAATTTCAAGTCCTTCATTCAAATTACACATTTTCACGTGCATTTACGTTTAGAATATATTAACCTAATACTCATGTGTACAGGTAATTAAAGTTGTTGATTTCTTTGAAATTGAAATTGAAAAAACAGTTCGAAGCTGAAATTAGTAGCCACGAGAAAATTTATTATTTTGTCTGGTTTCTCAATCAATAACGAAAATCTTGAATGTTCAAGTTCTTCGATCTCAATTTAACGCCGATTAAGTAACTTAGTTATACCTGGTGTTTCAAAATACTAAACAATTTGCCTTGAAACTTCTAAATTAGTTTCTCGTAATCTTCAGTATACCTAGTAGTCAGTAGTGAACAGGATAATACCTATTAATTTGTATTTGTATAAGAACAAGTAGTTAAATAAAAATACATTGGATATATTTTACGTTGATATATTGGAACCACCTCAAACAAAACGATCGAAGAATTTTTTTTTAATTAGACATACAAAAACACCATGAAGTTATCCTTAAAAGGATATGAACAAGAACACGTGTAAAATAATCGGAAACGTTCTTCAGATTCGTCATTTGGATAAAGGAAATTTACTGTTACTGTCCACCTCTTGGGAGCATCGAACATACCAAATACTTGCTTCCTTTTCTAGATTCACATCAACGTTAACTCAATTATTAAAAGATTTTTCTCTTCATTCGTTCATTTGTGTGGGCTTGGTCAATCTATGGCTACTTCAATTTGAAACTTACTGATACATCACATCAATAATATAGGTATAGGTACTAGAATTAAAATTCAATGCTTCTAATCTAATCCATCTTACGCTACTGTATGGTAATCAGTGGTAACCGATAATTTTGAAGAGACCAGGAGTATAATATAAAGAATACAAGATACGCATTAATAATATGGTGCTTGGTCTAATCTTGGTTGGGCCGGACCAATGCTCGCTCAGAGAGTTGAAGATTGAAGAATATTAAAAGTTTGCCTGTTCATGTATCATGTAAAAACGAAATGTAAAAATGATGATGGGACCGGACTGTTTCTGTGGAATGGAATGTTCTTATTTTCCCATGAACTTACTTTCGAAGCTATATTATTTCAAATTTAAATTATTGAAAATGGTTTCAGCTTTATCTGTTCAGTTATTCAAAGGTGATGGAAGGCTCTGGAAGATTTTGTAAAATCATTTTGTTTTTAATAGTTTGTAGTAGGTATTTGCCATTGATTGGATGGGCGAAGGTAATTTCTAAACAGCTTCGTTCATAGGAAATTGTGACAGTAAATAAAAAGTAGCCTCCTTATTTCTAAGTTTGATTAGAATTGCACGATGGGATTTATTAGAGGACTTACTACCTGACCATAAAAACGCCATTAAACCGGATCCTAGGTTCCTGATGCTTTCCTATACTCTACACACAAATATTTTTGGTACTTTTATCCTATTTTTGTCGCCAGTCCGCTTGTGAAAGTTCCGCGTTCCTCCAAAGAAACTGAGTTTTTTTGAGTGCTTCTTTCCATCCTCTTCCTTCCCAATAGTTGTTTCTAAAATATAAAATAAAGCCACTTTGCTAATTGTTTGCGTTCGAAATAGTTTCCAGTCTCCTGATGCCTTAAATCTATTCTATTTACAAGAATAACAACAACTGTTTATTTTATAGTACAAGAATAACAACGTAAAAAAAACCAATGCTTTTTCATAAAGGTGTGTGTTGTAAGTTTTCACGTTAGTTTCAAGTAAGTTGAGCGATAAATAAACGTCACATTTGTTGTTGTTTATATAAATAGAAGTTGTTTAAAATTGCAAAAGTTTGCCCATCGTTTATTCAGTTGTGTGTTGTTTGTTGGATTTTGTGTTTTATTTTCGTGTGCATTTAAAACGCATACAAATGTTTTATTAGTTTTAATGGTTGTTTAATATTCTTGTGTAATAAAGTTAAATGATGAACGTTCAACGTTTTATTGAGAAGTTAAAGAAAAATGCAAATAATGGTATTACATTCAGAGACGGCTTAACTAATAGGAAAATCAACATTTTAATAACATTTGAAAACTTATTGGAAATTGTGACACGTACTTTTCAATTCATTTCATATTCCTATCATTGTTTCTATTTGAATTGTTATGAGATTTTAAGTATGCAGATCACACAGATATAGTTTCATGTGTTATCGATCCAAAGCCATGTTGGTTAACATAAATTCCTACACATAAATCCAAACAACAAAGCAAAACCGTGACTTTAAAACTTTTGTAACTTTTGGTTAGCTGGTTTGTTGTTGTTGTTGCTGTTGTTGCTGGTTGCATAAATATAATGTAACAGAAAATATTTCCCCAACAAGGTGTTAATGCACAGTGCAAAAGTTTAAATATCTATTAGAGAAACAAAACAAAAACAAAACAAGAAAATTTAGAAATTGAATGGTACCAAATTTATCTTTTTGATTATTTAGTTCACTGGAATGGCATTTAACGAAGTGAAGTTTGCACAATATACAATAATGCGGTATATTGTTGCAGTCGTGATAAGTATAAATTACTTTTTGCGCAATAAAATAATCGATTACTGACCGAATGAAATAAAAACATTGATAAAAATTTGTAGGAATATACATTTTGGTTTTTTTTGGGTAACTTTTTTCCTTTTGTCGTAGAAAACTAAAAATAAAATCAAAAGGGCCAGACGACCTTTATTTGGTCCTAAAAACTTTTAATAATATCTTAAGCTGCATGTGTGTTTTTCATAAGTACAACGTGCACCTTGTTTTCATAGCCATGAGTGTTTGAGCTAGTTTTATTATAACATAGATACTCACTATCCAAGCCGAGGGACGAAACAAGTAAAGTGAAATGAATCACTATGAAAATATCTCCAGCCAGGGGTATGTAGATATAAAATAGAGTATATAGTTAGTACTTTCAACATTCATAGACATAAAATATTATTATCAAACGTATTAAAGGAGCGCTTGTAAATGGTACTTAAGAGCATCTCCCGGTTATAAATTGACTGCGGTATAAGTGAAGCACTGCATGTTCTCTTTAACTTTTTTGTTTGGTTGGTCTTATTTCTTTGCTGTTGGGTGTTCGTGTGCGTTCAGTGCCGCACAAGCATCGCGTAGGTGTCAGTCCGACGATATTTGATCTGATTCAAGACAAGGAACCAATGGAGGCAAGAACGACTAACGACAGCACCAGCAACGAACACCATGACACTTAAGACACTCTTTATTTCGACATAAAGTTGCCGAGTTGCATTTACGCCCACGACGTCATCGGATAGTTGATTTTAAGACGCAATTACTAGACAACACATGATACCATGCGAAATGCTTATAAAAAATTACAAACAGAACAAAACTTATTCCCATAAAAGACAGCACAAAATTACAAAAAGTTAAAAATTTTTAGAAATAAATAAAAGTGCAGTTTTCGTTAAAACAATGAAATCACACAAAATAATTTACTACCATGGACAATGGGCAATTTCTCTCCTATATAGATTATAGAGCACTGGAAAGCGTAGTAAAAATAAAATCCACAAAAATCCAAAGAAGCAAAGTTATGAGAAAAGTTATAACGGCACCGCAGTGTCCTATAAACCATCGAACCGAACCAATTCTTTCATATATACGTGTATTTTTGTTTCCTCATCCATAACCCGATCCTATCCATTCTCGCAGTGAGCTCTGCCTCTGGACTCTCAAATACTTCAACAGCCCATCAATGTGTGTACATAAGTCGTATAAGTTTCAACGAAAAAGGGCTGATGCTGATGCGAAATATCTATAGTTGCGTTCAACAAAATGAACACGATGACGATGGAGACAATGTGCACTTCATCCAGCTGTCAAAACATAAAATAGTTGTGTATGTGACCACACTTCGAGTGTCTCCTTTGGGGTTGATGTCATCACCTCAAGCACATTGGATAGATTTACATCCAATCCAAGTCATCTCTTTAGAGTTTCTAGTTATTTTTACATTTCGCCCATTCAATCCTTTATGAAGAGAATAAAAACAGATTCCACATTATTTTCATAACTATACAATCGACCATCAAATAAGGTTGAAAACTCTGAAACCCATGAACCGTATCCGAGTAGTATGTACTTGGTTATTTACAACATACGTGTACCAATATAACTAAGTTGATTAAATTTAGGTGCACAACGAGTTTATCACCTTGTTATATGAAAATTACAATAATTACAATAAATTATTAATAAATTGCCATGTCCGCTGCCATTCGTTCTTGCTCCTATGGTTCTGTTACTGGTACACTCACTCCACTTTTGCATGTTGAGAGGAGTTTGTTGGCTTTGGCACGATGGCATGCACACAAATAGTATGACCGTATATTGAAGATAATTGAATACGTTCCGGAGATAATAATATAAGATTACGGCTGCATAATGTGTAGATAAAGTCGACGTAATATCGTTCAAGTATCTCACAATCTTGTTTATGGAGCATACTTGTACGAGTATGCATAGAACAGAACATCAACACCAACCACACAATAAATACAACGAGACAACATATCGTCTTATAGCCGAGTACTCAAAATCTTAAATATACGAATGTGTAATAATAACGAACACAAGGATCTGAAAATGCAAGAACCAAGCAGCGTCGACAAAATCGAAGAGTTTTTTTGGTGAGGTTGGTTGGACGTAAAAAGATTGCATGCATGAAACGGTTCAACAAACAAGACAACAACTTGAAAATTGCGTGGACAAAGGGAGTACAATTTTTAAACTATTTACATTGCAGACTTACCTAGGCGTTAACTGACCATCCAAGTCAATAAGGAATAAGGAAATTCAATATTTGATTTTGTTTCCAAGCATTTATTATGAGATTTGTTTGCTTCCAACAAATTAAGCTGAGTCAATTACAATTGGTTTAAATCATTTACAAAAGTGTGTTTGTCATAATGTGTCTTGTGCCTTTTAAGATTATAAATTCGTGTTAAATATGTTTAATAAATAGAAACGCGTTGCTTTCTGAGAACGAAACCCTCTGCTTTTATCATCAGGCTATAGTTGGTAAGTTTGAAAATAGAAATGCTCCCTAAATTCATTTACTCAAATATTCATGATGGTCAAAATATAATGACAGTGCTCGTCGCATCATATGGGGTCGGGGACGGGGAACTAATATGTGGTTATATAATCCGAAAGCATTCATTCAATGAAACAACCATTAGTCTTCATGAAAACCCGTCAACGGCATTTATCTCGTTGACTTCTACACCTCTCTCCTCATCTCGGTACATACAATAATAATTGACTACATATTATTAGGAGATTTGGGATGATTAACTAAGGAAACGCATAATAATTGCTTGTGATTGTAGTCCGGTTGGTGACAGCAATAATCTGCCAAACTAGCAAGATTTACATACTTATTTGCTGATAAAATTCCGTCACAAGGAGCTAGCAGTAGAAAGTCATGTGATGCCATTGAAGTTACTCGAGGAATTTTCTATGTTTTACCAAAAATATTAATATGAATATTCCCACAAATAAAACAGAATTTTAATTATTGCTATAATAAAATTACTCACAAGGAGAACTACAAAGTCATCTGACTTTTGATCCAAATGATGTTACTAGTTTATATTCTTTGATGGAAGGAAAGTCACGATGACATGTTGTAATTCATAACATATCTTATTCTGGTTTTCCTGTTTCAAATCCCTCTATGTCTTTATGAACAAACACTAGAACTAATTCAGCTTCAGCTGCCATTGCAAATGTATTGCAAACTTGTATATACTCTTACCTCCGTTGATAATTACAGATTCTAATGAACTTGCTTAGTTTCTTGCGGCAGCATGAACGATTAACGAATGTAGGTTAATCTATTTCGCTTTCGCTTAAGGCTTTATGCTTCATACTTAAATGTACATATAGTTCTTTCTAGCTTTGCTCCCCGGATGTTGAATGATGATGCTAATGAGTAAGTGAGTCGAATTGCTACACGTCAACTACATTGGTGTACCCATATCAATGAAATATTTAACAGCAACAAGTGCATGGAAGTTCAAACTGAAGTCAAAATTTTTTACGAAGCATGTATACCTAAAGTCAGTGTCTTTATATTGATGGAGAATAGTGATTATTCCAATGGGCAATACAAAAGGATGTACAAAACAATTGATAGTGTGATACGAAACACTTTGTATAATTTTTTGTGTCTATAGTAACAATTTTTGTCTGTTTTGCAGTTTCCATTGAACAAACTTTTATATCTGCATGTCATAATACCTATAGTGGTAGAGATTAGTGATGCATGTAATATGGGAGTTAATTACCGTTTTATTTGCATTCCATTAAAGTTATTATCGGAGTCAAGCAGCCATTGGCCTGTGGACATATCTCCTTTATCGAGAATGTGGGGTCAATTAATTAATTGCGTTCGAAATAGGAGAATTTGAAATTCCGCAACAGAAACACATTCGGTAATTTGGTAATGTTATTGAGGTATTACCAATATACATTTGTTTTAGTTACATATTTATATTCATTATGATTAAAATGGAAACTTCAACATGCGTGCTACGTGTGTATAGTTAATAACACGGAATTAATGTACCTATTTTCGAATTGACCTTTTGGGCATACACTGCTCAGAGTTATGCTGCGTCGGGCTTTTATAATCATACCAGGTATTCCTGCTACTATATTTGTATGAATCTATTCAACTAGGACTTGAATGTCAGTCAGTTCAATGCATGTCCGTGACTATATCTGTGATGAGGCAATAGTGACAGTGATATCCAATTTTCATTTTACTTCTGGTATTAGGAGTCGCTAGATGAACGGAGCCAAGCATGCAATAAAATAATCCAAAGGCAAACTAATTTAGTGTTTAATAAAAGAGGCACGCACTGTCTTCTCTGCATAGTTTATATATAGCCAACAGGAAGTTTGCAATGGACTGAATATGAGATCAAGTCAAATCAACGCAGTACAGACAGGGTCGTCGAAAAAATTCAATGCGTAAAAACAATGAAAGACCAATCTAATAAAAGAATTTTATTAGAGCACCCTGTATAAGTGATATTGAAAAACAAAATATACATGGCAATGAGTGAAGCGCTTCTTATTCGATTTTAATGTCACGCCCGAAGCAGGAATCCGAAAATTCAACTTTGTTTAGCTTTAGAAATGCCTACGTTGAATCATTATTTCCCCCCTTCCATCCTTCAATTCCTCCAACGAATTTACTCTTATTCTGTAATATTTGTGTAATAATTGTAATAATATTAGCCTGGAAAAAGAAAAATTCACTTAAAATAAATTTTCCACTTCAATGTGATAGAAATATTTTGCCTATAATGTAAAGTTGTAATTTATGAGATCAAAGGTTAGTTTTAGCCATTTTTTCTATCTGATCATTTCGCTATTATCGAAGTACCGTTTTCAGTAATTTAGGTAAATAACTTTTTGATTGGAACATTATTACGATTCCTTTTAAGTAATCCTTTCATTAAGTTATAGTTGGGCTCAAGTCAGCGAACCAACAACGAGCTTGTTTACTGTTTTGGTGCTCTATTCGGAAAAATGACAAATAGTTAAGAAACCGTTGGATGTATTACTGCATCTTTGCAAATGATGCTACATAAGATCAAGTGCCTTCAAATTAAGTAAAAATTAATGTATTTTTGCCTTTGAAGTTTGAAGTCTTACACGACTGTGAAAGATTTGTCCGTGTGAGTAGGAGCCTCATAGAATTTATGTTCTCAAGATGAGAACCATTATGTTAATTTTCTAAGCTATGCGGACGCGAGACAGATGCTCTACTATTATATTTGTCGGAAATAACTGGAATAAGAGAGCGGATTATCAATTCGTCTCGCAGTGGTCAGGTTTCATTCGTATTATCAAAGTTATATGTGTGTATATATAATAATAACGAAACTAATTTTAGTTTCTCCCTCTGATTGCGCCGTTTCGTTTCGGTATTTTCCTTGTTATAATATCGTCCAGTCAATCCACTTGCACTTATGTCGATCGTGCCTTCCGACCATATGAAATGAACCCGGAGTGTAATATCCGCCATACTGGTATACTTGTTAAAGTTTTCCGCTTTCGTAAACTGCAATACGAGGAGGTCAGCCTAGATCTGGCTCCTTTTTCAAAATCTGCCTGGTTCACGCGAACTTTGAAATTTTCTCCTTTTGGTTGATTGAAGCGCATCGGGACTTTTTAAGCGTAAATTCCTTTCCCTAAGCCCTTAGCATATAAAAATATGCATGCAACCAAAATCATAAAGTTTTAAGCCGAGTGAAGTTCGATGCAAAGTTGAGTCCGAGTTTGATAACAGTTTTCTTGCATAACAACAAAGCAATAGAGAAGGCTTCAAAACGACATGCCGAGGCATCCTTCTCATAATTTAATTTCGTACATTCTTTATAAATTCACCAAGTATTTGTACAGTACAACTTTTGTGAGTCAGAATGTCGAATGAGATATAGTTGACATTGTTATATATTTTGCAAACTAGTAAGTTGGAAAATCAGTGTTTGCAACTGATGTTCATATGTTTGGTCTCATGTTTCAATGATGTCTCGACGGTCGGTTCGGTTCGAAGGGGCCCCAAGATGCATTTTTCATTTCGCTTTATTCGCGAGCGGCACATGCGAAATTCATGTATTATGCACATACAGCGACTTTCGCCTGGCTCGAAGACATCCACACAGGGACCCTATCTTGAATTGAAAATATTTCTCTTCTGCTGCATGTAAGTATTTATAAAATAGCAACCAGTGCACATACAATGCAAGCACTTTTAAGGAAAAATATTACCCACAAGGATTCACCTATCTCAACTTTTACTTTCACTTCACTTGAACGAAAAGTGATGAAAACGATCAATAATGGGAAACCAGAAAACGGATTGGAAAGCTGAAAGTCTAATTAACCCTCACTCTTCAGGAAAGCTATACCTAAAAAAACTTTTTACATCAATATCAAATGTCGACATTTAACTTTAGTTAGTATGATAAAGGATCTGATGAGTTGAGCGTGAAACTAATAAACCTTGATATCAATGACTAGGCAATGACACAAAATCATTCAGTTACCTGAAAACTATAACGTGCTTTTGCATTTTCTGAAACGAAGTATTTGAAAAATAGAAAATTACAGAACGAACTAATAAAATGTGTTTGTGTTTTGTGCATGCGTTTTGTTGAGGTATCGCCCTTTGTTTATTTAACAGTCGGCAGTAAATTCTATTTTCAGTTCCATCAGTCCTCCCCTTCGTATCTTATTTTATTTTCGTCCTGATGTCCACACAGACTGCGGTTTGTTGTGTTGGGATAAGTTTTTCCGAACAGGCAGAAAATTGTGACGGTTGGCAGAGATCTAGGATGTAGCGGAACATATTGAACGAAGAAAGAAGGGAGTAGCCAGACGGAACCAGACCTTGTCCCCAATGTCATTTAGTTAATAAAACAGGATTTCATTGAGTTATTTTGCATTTTATTTGATTTGTACATGGAAACGATTTCTAGTAGAATTTGTAATTGAAGAACCAGATGGTTAATCATCTACAAGCAGTAGGCATCTCTATTTTAAGTGGAGAGGTCTCTCCACATTATTTCATCAGTGGGAACCTAATTTTCGTTCTTGAGCATTGCGTTGTAATAATGACAACAAAACAACACCACAGGTGTGAATCCACCATTCAACTATCGTCTGCTTGAACTATAAAGATAAAAGATCTACTCGCTCAGTTTTCCACCAATGGCAAGTGAATAGTAACGAAGCGGAAAATGAAAGAGTGAATGAAAAGAAGTAAAAAATGAAATTTTACTGAATGTTAAATTATATGAGAGAGGCGACGAGTAATTAAGCCAATAGGGGGGCTCGATACGGCTATGTAAACTTCGTGAAGACTGAGAATCAAAAATAATACTCAAAACGCATTATAATGAAATGGAAACAAACTGTAAAAAAATGTAACAAACGAAACTGAAAAGGAATATAAATTCGGCATGCTTTTTCATACTTTTCAGTTACTTATATGTTCGGTTCCTGTGTCCGTCCTAATAAAAGGCTACACGAAAATTACATTCGGCGGACACAAACTGATTGTATAAACATATTTTATCAAAAGCAGCTGCAATGATATTAAGCCAATAGAACGACGACGACTGGTGACAAGTTTATGTGGTGGATGTGTATAAATGGATGCGGCGCAGTGTAATTGGATAATTAAGCAAATTGTAATGCAATAATGAATTTGCACGTTGCACAAAACGCATCACAAAGAGACTTCACCATCAAACAAAAACATGTTCTTGTTCATATTCATGAACTCGCATCCTCATTGCCATATATGAGAATCCCATTTAATTACTAATTGTAGCAAGATTACCAAATGTTTCCACAAATTCTAATTCAACGAAAATGCTAAATTTTAACGAAAAATGCTAGATTCCTATTTGGTATTCATTCATCCACCCACAACAATATGATCAGGACAACAACATAAAGCATCATTATCAATGTAATCCTTTGAATAAAACATTACGGGCTAGGTTAATGCCCATCGTTTGCCGTTTGCTTGAAAGTTGAAAATATACATGAGAGAGTATACAATGTCTCCCTATAACGTTGCTCGCTACGTCATAAACTGTCTGCTGAAATATCCATTTAGTTACAATTTCAAATCCACCTATTTGCACATGTTGCAAGTATAACATTGCACCGTATATGGTCCTTCGACCATACAACAAGAATAACAACTATTCTAATACTGTACTGACCAATGTCTCGATGTCGCTTGAACATGACCGCAAGACAACAAGGCATAAGCACACGACAGTAAATTGAAGTTACAATGTGTTTGAACAAGTTGATAAAATATTAAAGGCCTCAGTGAGAAATATGGATAAATGGTCACCTTTAAAGTAGTTTGAACAGAGTGTATGATAAGCAAACAAAGCAAAAGGGAATAGTAAATTTGTGGAAATAATTGCATTTGTCATTGTCGTTCTTCGTTTTCTATTCAATAAAATACACATGAATGTTTCTAGATATGCAATATATGTGTACATACCAAAAGTGCCCTAGCTCCATCTTAACTATAATCGATTAAAATATTTTGCTGCAGTGTCGCCACATAGGTGCGTCTAGTAGAAGTAGTAGAGTCCATGTTGGATTGTTCTCAAAGTCTCCAATCAGGTACGAATTGTAACACAGACACTGCGTATCTTATTCTATTCCAACAATCAAATAGTGTTAAAACTATTGCCCAGAAAATTTCCCTTATCGTCACTGTATGTGTATATGTTTGAATTCGTTAGTTATTG